>PVJN01043856.1:0-17594 GCA_004026805.1 Lasiurus borealis | reverse complement strand
ATCATCATTCCTTTAAGGTTTTGGCCCACTATCAATTTATATTCAAGATAGTTACTGGCTGACTATGTTATTATTATCATGTATTTTTTAAATATTATTTATTCTATATTCTATAGACTAGTACACTATATATTATTATCTATTATTTATAATCATTTCATTGAGGTTTGTCCTTCTCTTGGGACACTGCCTTTTTCTATTTTTGTGGAAAATTCACCTGGAGGATGATATTATAGTTGGACAAACATGAAGAGATATTTTTGGCACTTTATGAAAGTCACTTGGACTACAGCCAAAGACCGAACCATTCTATTCTAATATTATTATGAAGTACATTGAGTTATGGTGAGATTATATATAATTTGAGAAAAGAAAAATGTAATCATTAAGCCATTATTTACTTTGGTTTAAAAACTTGAATTTATCTTCTTTATTAAAATGTGAAAAAAATACCTTATTAAGAGCAAATTCTTCAATTTTTGTTCCATTCAGAAATAATGTTTTTCTTTTGTAGAATTGAAAGGTAATATTTACCTCCCTTGAAAACCACAGTCTCTTGCTGTTGTAAATGACAAATTTTCAACTTATTTATGTAAATTTTCAAATTATTTATGTATATAAAAACTGGCATTCTATTAGTAAAAGCGCTGGTGTTTAAAAGTTATTGATAAACCGGAGGCCCAATGCATAAAATTAGGGTTCCTCAACTCAGCCTGTGCACTCTCCAATCTGGGACCCCTCAGAGGATGTCCAACTGATGGTTTAGGCCGGATTCCATAGTGATCAGGCCTAAAACATCAGTCGGATATCCCTCTCAAAATCCAACATGAGTGGCTCATAACCACTCACCTGCCTGATGGCCCCTAACCTCTCTGCCTGCCTGCCTGATTGCCCCTAACACCTCCTTCTGCCAACCTGATGCCCCAAACTTGCCCCCACCTTTCCCCCCTGCCAGCCTGATCTCTAACCTCTCTGCCTGCCTGCTTCAAGACCCCTAACTGCCCTCCCCTGCTGGCCTGATCTTGCCCCTAACTGCCTCTGCCTCACCCACCACCATGGTTTTGTCCAGAAGGAAGTAAGACATCTGGAACATGGTTCGTTGACCCAGCATATTGCCCTTTTATTAGTATAAATAGATTATATAGGATAAGATTGCTTAAGTGGGGGAGAAAAGCCTTTTTCAGCAGGAGTAAATGCTCTTGGCAGACAAAAATATATAATCCCTATACCTGGACTAATAGCCACCATATGCACTATACTGCCAAACTGGTCATTAAAAATTTAATCACTTTCTTACCCCTTACACAAAATAGCTGTTTCCCTTACAACCCCTTTTCGGCCCCCACCTTAGGTTATGCCTTCACAGTTCACTCAGATTTTGTTCAGATTGATCAGTTTCTATGCCAATCATCATCAAAAGCCCTGCCTCCTAGGCAGCCATTGGCTTCTTGCAATTCACCCAGATTTGGTTCTGATTGGTTGGTTTCTATGCCAATCATCATCAAAAGCTCCACCTCCTAGGTAGCCATTACTCCTTGTAGTTCACCAGATTTGGTTCTGATTGGTCGGTTTCTATGCCAGTCAACATCTCTGGGCCTATCTCAGGGCGAGGTCAGAGAGATGGTGTTTATTAGAAGCTGCCTCAGGATACTGGCAAGTGGCTAAACTGCTGACTTCTGGGAGAGAGAGAGAAACGTGGTTGCTGGCGAGGGAGAGAGAAGAAGGGTCTGGTCATAATGCTTCTCTCTCCCAGCCTAGCCAGAAGCTTCTGCCACTGCTGATCAGCCCTGGCTCTTTCTCTCAACCAGGGGTCAGTAGTTCAGCCAGCTCACCTGCTTAGCACACAGCCTGGCAAATGGTCAAGCCTCTGGTCATTGCAGATGTGATGTACCCAGTGTTTTGACATATTAGGATATAAAATTATTAACAGAAATTCTAGAATAGAATTTCTTTGGGAATATGCATGATTCCCTGGGTAATTATAAGTCATTCGCAGACTTGGCATTGTCTTTATAATAATGCACAATATGCATTAGTCTCAAATACTTCCATTGGAAGGCCAAAGTCATTCCTTCTTATATCTGACATTCCAAAAAACATCTCTCTCCTGGTGCTGTAAAAATGCATTACACATTTCTGAAAGAAAATGCATTTATATCTTGGCTTTGATTCCCCATCAACTTAAGATTCATTTAAGACACCTGATATTTGATTGAGACAGGTTAATAGACTGTCCAGCTAGCTGTCCATCTAGTATTTTCAGGTTCTTCCACTGCATTAGTAAGATGATTAAAAAGTCAAATGTCTGACTATACATTATTATTCCAATCCTTTACAGAAAGGCACTCTCTGAAATTTGATTTGAGTTATATATTCTTTGCTTTTCCAGAAGGTCAATTTAAGAACTGCTTATTTGAATAGTATTTTCATATTTTTATAAAATGATTATTTATAGAATACTGTCCATTTCATAATCAATTAATCAAATAACTATGTGATAAATACCTTTTTCAGTTTAGTGTCTATGTAAATATGGATATTTTGTTGACAGTTTTAATTGTCAGACATTTAAAATTATATAATGTATTGTTTATAATGTGGTGTTTGTTCTTTTTGTGATCTTTCCTGACTAGACATGTTTGGCCAAATTTAGAATCCCATTGTAGTATACAACATATCAGAGGTGGAGGTATTCCCTATCTTTCTTCTTCCTCACACTCATGTCTTTGAAGCTTTTTATAGTCACTGATGCTTCTTCTCCCTCCCCCCCCCCTTCCGCTTTATGGCCCTTTGAGAGAACTGTGGATCATGCCCCTTAGTTATTCAACATTTTTTTTGCAATTATTCCACAATAAGCATCCAGGCACTGGGGATACATACTGAGCAAAATAGAATAACTTCTACCCATAGTGGAATTAAAGTTTAACAGAGAAGACAGATATTACATTAAAAGATAATACAGCCCAGTCAGAGTGTCTCAGTGGTTGAGCATGGACTTATAAACCAGGTGGTCACAGTTCAATTCCCAGTCAGGGCACATGCCTGGGCTGACCCCCAGTAGGCGAGACATACAGTAGGCAACCAATTGATGGTTCTCTCATCATTGATGTTTCTATCTCTCCCTCTCCTTTCTTCTGTGAAAAAAAAAAGATAATATAAGTAAACTGAAAAGTACTATATAAGTACCACACAGTTTCATTTTGGAGGTACGTGAAGGAAAGAGGTAGAGTCAGAGGCATGCTCCCTGGTAAACTGGAGTGTGGACTGAGATTTAAAAATGGAGAAGAGGGATGGTGCTGTAGAGAATATTCCAGGCATATGTCTCCAGAAGGCACATGAAAGAGCTGAGGGAAGCCAGCATGTGCACAGAAGAGATGGCAGGTGGGATCTCCTGATGTTGGGTGGGTAAACAGAGAATGCTTGCAGAATCCAGGGCGAATGCACACACACACACAAAACATTGCACCCCTGAATTACATATTCCGTGTGACTTTTCATTATGGCATTAAATCTGTACTGAATTCCAACTCAACTTCAAATGCTTGAAGGTGGCAGCAAGGCATAACCAGCTAAACATGTAAACAAGAAAACAGATGCTCTCTAAAGGTTATTGGCATTAATTTATTCAAACTAACTTCACAAAACTGTGCTAACATTGTGTTGAGTTGACTAATGTAGCAAAGAATTTTAAACACATCCCGTTTCCTCTTTATAAGATTCATATATTTACAGTTAGCCTCAATTTTTCTTTCCTCCGGGCTTGGTCCCAACTTTCTAATTTTCTTCTTATTTTTATTTCATGAACTGAACTTTTATATAATTACCTTCCTCGTAGCAGTGTAAGTCCATGTATTAAACAGTACCGTGAACAATATTTTAATCTATATGGTTTCTTCATCCGTTTTTAATGTCCTTTTCTTCTCTTTGTATATACAGTCCATCTCTTCAACAAATAAGAATCTATACTTACAAAAGGGTAACATGCTAATTATACCAGGTGACTTTGACTGGACATCTTCTAGATGTCTGACTTCCTTTTAGACAATTGGGGGGCAGCCAGATTGCCAGAAGGACAGTTGGAGGGCAGATGGGCCTGAACGGGTGCTGTTGGGGGTAGCTAGGCCATAAGGGAGGGCAGTTAAGGGGTGATCAAGCAGGCAGGCAGGCAAGCAGTTAGGAGCCAGCAGTTTCAGATTGCGAGAGGGATGTCCGACTGCTAGTTTAGGCCTGATCTCTGTGGACTTGGGCCTACACTGCCAGTTGGACATCCTTGAGGGGTCCCTGATTGAAGAGGGTGCAGGCCAGGCTTACAGACACCCCACCCCCATGCACAATTTCATGCACTAGGCCTCTAGTCTATATATCATCAAATGTAAGTCTCTGGAGATAAAGACCCAAAAGGCAGAGATGGCCTAGGGCAGTGGTGGGCAAACTCATTAGTCAACAGAGCCAAATATCAACAATGTAACGATTGAAATTTTTTTGAGATCCAAATTTTTTAAACTTAAACTTTTTCTAATGCCACTTCTTCAAAATAGACTTGCCCAGGCTGTGGTATTTTGTGGAAGAGCCACATTCAAGGGGCCAAAGATCCACATGTGGCTCGCGAGCCACAGTTTGCCAACCCCTCGCCTGGGAAATCCTAATATCTTTGCTACAAGACCTAACAATAATGAAAAGTAGCTTCATCAAGCTCCTAATAATTGTGTTGGGACATGCTGATACAAAAAGTGGTCCAATAGGTATAGTATAGGCCAGGTTGCTGTAACTTTTATCAGAAGGTATTTTAAAAGCATACTGTTAGAAAATAAATATGACATATGTTTTCTCAGGGTGCTGATCAAAGAAGTCTGCCAGGCATGTTTCCTATAGCACAGGAAACAGTGGATAAAGCCACAATACACCTGCGTGAACTTCAGAATTGAACACAAATATCCGTAGAGTAAATCAGTTCTAGTGCTTCATACCTCCTCTGCCTTCCTAACTGGCTTCAGATTTTGTAATTAAAAGAACAGTGGCCTACATTTATGCTTAGTTTACCTAAAGCATTCAATTAACCTAACCATACTCATACTTAATAACTGTAAAAATCAATAGTCTATCCTACCAACTGGAGTTTGGCAGTCAAGGACTGTCTCAGCGAACTCAAATGTAACTGGAAACCGCACCAGTCTATCAAATATTTGTGACGGTTTTCACTGCCCTGGTGTCTTGCAATAAGCAGCGGTTTTCAATCAGTGTGCCGCAAGGATGACTAAAACATGCAGCCCCTGACTATTCAGTGAAGACCCTTGACCTCTTGTTCCATTGATGTCAGATTAAAAAACAAAAAACAAAAAACAAATGAACAAAAAAAAAACACAACAATATCCAAAGACAAAACAATAGCCATCCTATGTGAGTAAATTAAAACGATGCCTATTGTTTTGTGGCATCGGCAACAAATATATTTTTTAGATGCAGCAGAATTTTAGTAATTGGTTTGCATGTGCCACAGATGAAATGGTTGAAAAGTGCTCTTCTGAATGGATAAAGTATCCCCACCTTTGTGAAGCTTGCAATGCCCAAATATTGATGGAAGAATGTGAGATCTCATTTGGCTGAAATAAATTGATCTTACTAGGAATAGCAGGATATGCGACTATAAATATGTTTTCCTTTCAAGCAGATCAACTATTAAGGGTGCATCTAAAACTAACCCGGCATCCACGAATGAGAGACCTAAAACATTTGACAAGAGCATTTTGGATTACAACGCAACAGTGAGGATGCTGCTTGGAGATATTTATAAATCATGAAAACACACTATCAAAGCCAAGGACAGTTATCTCCTAAGTCTCCGCCCCCCTCCATCAATAAACACAACTACTCAATAGATGGCTAAACAGAGTTATTACAATATGTATTTGCTTAACATATCATTTCAATTTATTATCTGATAATCTATAACTCAAAAACAAGGAAGGCATTGCAATAGCTATAAGGTAAATTTTTGTAAAATATCTTTCATTTTATTCATTAGTTATTGTGCAACAGTCTTTTATGCACTAGTTTTTGTAGCATGCTTAAGCCTTACAATGGAATTCATCAAATGCATTATTTTTCTGCAAGTTTTTTTTATTAGCATGCTAAAACATTTTCATTCATGTACTGTGTTGACTTGTATAATATTTAATTCAAATTTATTGTTTATATCTATATTAAAATTGTACCAAAATATTAGCATGGATACATTCATTCAAGTTTATTTCATCCCATATACATTCATTCAAATTTATTTCATCTCATTCTTGGATTTAGCTGATATTATCCTCTAAAATATCACATAAATAATTCAAAGTTATATTTTTCACACAATTTATTATTTCTGTTAAGTCTATTCATGTTTACTCATATCTCCATATTTCTGTATGGCTATATGTTTTTATTTTTTTCAGGGTAATGGCAAAATTCTTCATGAGGAGAAGTAACAGCACATGAAGTGTGTGTGAAGATATGGTAGTTATAAGAAAAACAAGATCTTCGGCTACAAATCCATATTAAAGCCATTCTCGGTATGTAAATAACATTTCCCCCAAAATGATTATTATAACATTGAGTACTACTCTCACAATATCACACACCCATGATAAAAATTCCTTGAAAAAGGGAAAATCTTACAATATTAGTAGATTTAAAAACAAAATACATTAATAAATGATGTTTTTAAAAGATCGATGACATTTTCATTTTTAAAATATTTTCAGAATTCTACCTAAAATAGTTTTTGTGAGGGCATGTTAAATGGATGGCTAGGACTCTTATCATTGTTATTCAAGCTGTGGGCTGAAAAAGAAATTTTGGAAAGTTGTAAATGACTGAAAACCCATCTCTCGGCAAGCTCAGAAGCACCCGGGAAGATTTGCAACATGTCTAATTATATTCTACCACCTACATCAGATGGGGAATTGAAGTGTGCGTTTTGCCTGCTACCCAGCAGGGGCCTATAATGTTGCTATGAGTGCACTAGTATGAAAAAAAAATGCATTAGGTAGACCTTAAAAATGTCATTCAAACACAAAATCTTTCAAAAAAAAAAAAAAAAGCCAATTTCCTTTGGAAAGGAGAAAATATAGGAATTAAAATCTACAGGTGCCAGGAGTATGCTCTTTAGAATTCTTCTCTCTAATCAGATATTAACATTTTTCTAATGTAAATACATTATTGAAATAATCTTAGTATTTCTCATAATTGAGTTGTATAAGAAGGTCTATAGAAAAAAAGGAAATTGGAAACACACTGCTTCACTATATTAGAGTATTAGAAAATCATGAACTGAAAAATTAGTAAGAAGCGGGATTTAAAAAGGGCTTGGCATCAGAACAAAAACTGTATCTTAAAATGTATGATTATCTACTCAGTCACTAGAGAGATTTATTGAATAAGTAAATGTCAAACGACAGCAGGAAGGCAGGGGAGGTTTGAAGAGAGTAAGAGATCAACCAAAGGATTTGTATGCATGCATATAAACACAACCAATAGACACAAGACACTGGGGGGTGGGGCATAGGAGAGGATGCAGGGAGGTCAATGGGAAAAAAAAAAAAAAAGGAGACATAAGTACTACTATTTGTAAAACCTTAAACAATAAAATAAAGAAAATGATAGAGCTTGATGAAGACATATTTTATAAACAGTGGAACTTTACCTCTGAAAAACTGGCAATTGACCTGATATCTAGGAATTAAAAGAGTCACTATTACAACTACCCCATAATACCATAGTATTCTACTAGGCTCTATTTTTGTGACATAGGAAAAGCAAAGAGCATGATTAGGAATGCATGGGTTATACAACTGGATTCCTTTTGTGTATCTTTCTCAATGTATAGCTGTAGAGAATATCAAGATCATTTTATGCATAGTAAGTGTGCTGGTATGCATTTTCACGAAATTGTGTAGGTAGGTTTGTAATGGAAAAAATACAGTAATTTCAAAGACAGAAGAACTCTACAGGACATAAGCAAAAAAAATTGTTTCTGGGGATTTACAAATTATATCTCTTTGATCCTATCAAAATTTTTCAGATTTACCCAGGAGCCAGGCTCAGTCTGAACTCTAGGAGTGAGACTCAGTCAGGTGTAAGTTGTGCACAGCTACCTATGTGATTCTGATGTATAACTTTGGTTCAATATGACTCCCCTGATTAGTAACTCAAACAATTAAATTCATAGAGAAACAGCATCTCATGGTAACAAATACTGCTCAAGATTCTATAATGCACATCACATCAAATGAGTAGATTTTCCTTTAGACCAGCGGTTCTCAATCTGTGGGTTGCGAATAGCTAGCAGGGTCTCCTAAGACCATCAGAAAACACAGAAATTTACATTAAGACTCATAACAGTAGCAAATTACAGTTATGAAGTAGCGACAAAAATAATTTTATGGTTGGGGATCACCACAACTTAAACAACTGTATTAAAGGGTTGCGGTATTAGGAAGGTTGAGAACCACTGCTTTAGACGCTAATGATCTTACAAATCATGTTAGAAAAATTCAAGGGATTAGTCTCTCATTTGGAATTCAATAGTCTGTTTTCTATAACCCCTGATTCTTGGAAAGGCTATTCATTTTTGTACCTTGTATTCTTGCCATTCTATCACCCAACATATCTAGTTTAACTATACATATAACTCTTCTAATACTTAAACTATCATTTAATTATTTACTAAAACATTTTACTAATTTCTTAATATTTTTATTATAGTTCTCTCCTTGATCTTTGCTCTTGTTGTGTGTGCATGTGTGTGTGTGTGTGCGCACGTGTGTATTGTGTTTATCAGTCTTAGAATCAGGCACTAAGAATTTCCAGTAATTGAATCCCTGAAAGCACCTTCAAGGTTTGGTAAAGAAGTAAAAATAAAATTCTTCATAAAAGTAATAAAAACAAAGCTGTAAAGAATTGCCTGCAAGTGTAACTACTCACAAAGCTATATAAAATACATATATATTGTCCTTCATCCTTAAACATAATGCTATAAATATGCCATCATATTTTACTTTCTACTTCAATGGATATTTTATAATAAAGTGCCAATACCTGAAACTCTGCAGACTCTCTCTATTAAAACAACAACAATTGTGAGGAAAGGAGACAGAGAGAGAATAGTAACATCCATGATGACAGAGAACCATTGATCAGATGCCTCCTCAACACACCCCACAATGGGGACCAAGCCCACAACCCCAGCATGTGCCCTGACTGAGAATCGAACCCTGACATCCTGGTTCATAGTCAATGCTCAACCATTGAGCCACATCAGCTAAGATGATGGTGAAATTCTTGATCTCATTGTGGTAATTTCTAATTAAGAAGGAAAAGTAACTTAGTTTTTTTTTTTTTTTGGATAATATATAGGTACTGCCAATTATACCATTATGTATTTTTTAAGTTTCTTATTAAAAATAAAAATCTAAACAACTTTCATAAGCCTACAGCAAATTGAGAGGCGATACATTTGTAGCCTTGTTAAACTTCACCTACATACTATAGGTTGACATTTTCAGTAAGAAAATTGCATATTTCAAAATTTCATCTTCATAAAGACTAACGATTTTAAATATTCCCTTTTAAACTGTATGTACCATGAAGCAGGGAACTGTTTGTTATTAATATTGCATTCTTTGTGCATAGAATAGTACATTCGTACATAACATTCCTCAGTGATATTTGTTGATATATGTTCAATGGATTTTGGAAAGTAATAAAAGAAATGTCAGTCACATAAAATCCTATCACTTTAAAGACTAGTTTGCTGATTACATTTATAAAAGTATCTTTCAGTAAGTCATAGTTGTGCCCAGTCGGTATGGCTCTGTAACTGAACATACACCCGTGAACCAGGAGGTAACAGTTCGATCCCAGGCAGGGCACATCCCATGGTTGCGAACACCATCTCTCCTTTGGGATATACAGGAGACTGTCTATCAATGATTCACTCTCATCACTGGTGTTTTTATCTTTCTCTCCCTGTCCTTTCCTCCCTGAAATCAATAAAAATATCTTTTTAAAAGAACTCATTTTTGCTTTAGATTTTAAAGAGAAATAAAATAATGTTTAATGTAACTTTCACTGTATATTTATATTTATATTTACTATTTATTTGAACAAATAGAAAGAAAAATCAGCATAAAATACTAAAGTGAAGTTTGAATTAGAAAGATTGTTATCTTTAACGTAGAAAAGCATATTTTGTAAATGAATATAAATAATAAATACATATATTATATATGTATATACATGTATATGTGTATGTATATATATTTATATATATGATATATGATCTAAGATGTGTCAGTGAAGATTTTCAGGTGATGTGAAAAATTCACTCTATTATTATCTGCTTTCCATTAAAAGTACTTTAAATAAATCACTTTTAAAACTAGAAGTTTCCTTGGGTCTAAGGCTCTATATACACAATAAAGAATAATATGCTAGAGCATAAAATCCTATCTAATAAAAAAGTAATATGCAAATTAACTATCACTCTGCGACAAAAATGGTGGTGCCCATAGTCACAAGATAATGATACCCAGTCCTCTCAGCCCCGCCAGAGTCCCCCAGTCTCAGGGAGGGCTGTTGCTGAGAGCCGGCAGAGTAAGCTGATGGCGGAATGCTGCCCAGAGGCCCTCCTGACCCTTTAGGAAAAACAAAAACAAATTCACTCCCCACAACGCGATCCCCTCCCAGCGGCAGCAGCCTGGGGTCTCAGCCTGGGAAGGGGGCACGCATCCCTCCATCCCCTCCCAGGGATGGCAGGCTGTGGTATCAACCACTGAGTCACATCACCAGGCAGATATGGAGGAATCTTAAATGTTTCTCTTTTTAAAAATATATATTTTATTGACTTTTTTAAAGAGAGGAAGGGAAAGGAATAGAGAACTAGCAACATCTATGAGAGAGAAACATCTATCAGCTGCCTCCTGCACACTCCCCAGGGGGTTTGTGCCCCAACCAAGGTATATGCCCTTGATCAGAATTGAACCTGGGACCCTTGAGTTTGCAGGCTGTCACTCCAGCCACTGAGCCAAACCAGTTAGGACTGTCCAATATGTTAAAGAAAAAACCCTATCTAATAAAGGGGGAATATGCAGGGAAGGGCATTTGGGGGTGACCGTGTTGTCAGGGGAGGGCAGTTGGGAACGATTGGGTTGGCAGGGGAGCAGTTAGGCATTGATCAGGCCGACAGGGAAGTGGTTAGGGGGTGATCAAGCTGGCAGGAATAAGTGGTTAGAGGCAATGAGGAAGGCAGGTAACCAAGCAGTTGGGAGCCAGCAGTCTGGGATTCTGAAAGGGATGTCTGACTGCCCTCTGGTTTCGGGACTAAATAGGAAGAAATTTTTTTTGAAGTTAATCACCCTGCTTTATTTACTGAGTTTATTGGCATCATTCTGAAAGGGCCATTTGTGATAAGGGTTGAAATTAAATGAGTTTCTGTTATAATAAAATTCATGAAATGTTTATACATCCTATCTCATAAGAGTAATATGCAAATTGACCATCACTCCATCACATGAGATGACTGCCCCTATGTGGACACAAGATTGCCACCACAAGATGGCCAGCAGGAGAGGGCAGTTGGGAGGTACCAGGCCTGCAGGGGAGGGCAGTTGGGGGTGACCAGGCCTGCAGGGCAGGGCAGTTAGGGGCAATCAGGCTGGCATGAGAACAGTTAGGCATCAATTAGGCTGGCAGGTGAGTGGTTAGGGGATGATCAGGCTGGCAGGCAGATGCAGTTAGGGGCAATCAGGAGGCAGGCAGGTGAGCAGTAGGGAGCAGTAGTCCTGGATTGTGAGAGGGATGTCCGACTGCCCTTTTAGGAATTGGACACACCTCAAGGGGTCCCAGATCAGAGAGGGTATAGACTAGGCTTAGGGACACACCCCATGTTCATGAATTTCATGCACTAGGACTCTAGTCTTATATAATAAATGCCTAATATGCTAAATGTCTGGTCATCCATTCAACCAATTAAAGTATAATATGCTAATGCTATGCTAAGGCCCTTCAACTGCTCGTTATGACGTGCACTGATCATCAGGGGGCAGATGCTCTGACTGGTAGGTTAGTTTGCTGCTGGGGTCTGGCTGATCGGGACTGAGCAAGGGCCTTGAAGCCCTCCCACAGTCCCTCCCCGGCTGGCCAAACTCCTGTGTCCCTCCTTGGCCCTAATTGTGCCATAGTTGGGTTCCTTGGCCTGGTATACACCCTCCCACAACCTGGGACCCCTTGTGGAATGTGGGAGAGCCAGTTTGGGCCCGATTACACAGGCCAGGCTGAAGGATCCCACTGCTGCACGAATTCGTGCACCAGACTTCTAGTTCCTTAAAAATGCAGCATATTTATTTACCTGAGAGAAGTGCTTGGCACCACATATAGGAGGATGGAGAATGGTTCTGCCACAATTTAAATATCTTTAAATGTGCTCCACTTCTCAGAGTTTCATTGCTAACCTTGATATCACATTCATTCAAAGCATGTTCGAAACAAGAGCAGTGCTTTGAAAATGCGGTCTATATGCCAATTAAGGTGCACATACTAAATCTAGGCATTACTTTGAAAATGATTTTTATTTTATAGTCTTATAGTTTTTAAAGTGTATTTAAAAGTATAACATGTAAAATCATGCTTTTAATTTCTTTCATTGGTATTTTTGTTAGAATAATAATAAATGAAAAACCAATTTACTTCAAAGGAAAACAAATTAGGTTTATAACAGTCCATGTAGCACATGAATACAAAAAAGAAGAAGAAAAAGACAAAGCCGATGGTCAAATGAGTGAAGTTCGAGAAAATTCTATTTTAAAATAGTTATGACTTATTGGTATACATTCATTTCTTATTCATTGCTGAGGGGGGATTAATTTCTCATGGAGGTAGGCCTATAATTTACTATGTAGAAAGCTATATCTGGAATAAAATAATTATAGAATTTGTATGTTAAGAGCAGATGAATGACATTCACCAGACAATATTTTAAGAACTTTATAATTATTATGTGAAGCATTCTATTCACCTAGTTGAAATTGCTTACTGCTTGTTATGTTTACCATTTTGTAAGAATTCCAGAAGTCAGAATAACTCCCTATAGAACTTTTTACTTCCACTTAATCCTACAATGACAAGTAACAATATTTCTTCTAATTTTTTTTAAAAGCAACCAGTGTTATATGAATATAAAAAAACTTTAAAATTTATGAAAAACAATTAATTCTTAAGCAAACTTGCTTTATGGAGTACAACATTTATATTTCTTCCTTCTATAATGATCAGTTTAACTACTTCTTAGAATGTGGAAGAGTATATGCCTAAGCGAAATAATGACCAATCAACCGGTCGCTATGATGTGCACTGACCACCAGAGGACAGACACCCACTGCACAGGATCGGGCTCCTTCCTGTCTGGATCAGGCCTGCAGGGATAAGGCTGAAACTGGCTATCTGATATCCCTCAAGGGGTCCCCTTTGCAAGAGAGCACAGGCGAGGCCAAGGGACCCCCCTGTACATGAATCCGTGCACTAGGCTTCTAGGTGCTATAAAATAAGGGAAGTGCAAAAGGATCCAAAAGGAGGCAAAAAAAAAAAAATGATTCACTTTCTAAGAGGAAAAATTTCAGGGGATTTTGAGAAAATAGACTTCGGAGAAGGGGAAGAAAGGGATGATGATGTAAAAAAAAAAATGTGTGATGTTTCTGGTACTGATTTGTGTCCCACAGGATGCAAGACCAGCCTTTATCATTTAGGAGTAACCTGAGAATCAATCTTTATCCAGAACTTACATCCCACACCTGCACTCCCTGCAGAAATGGAGATTAAACACACAGTGATAAGATGAAATGCAAATGCAGATTACCTACACTGTCAACTTCCAAGAGGCATGCAATATAGAGATACAAGATCTGAAATCGAATGTGATAAAACAAATTCATATCTGAGCCATTACACTGATATTGCTAGAGATCATTTCATCATTAACATCCATAGATAGCTATGTCAAGGGAGAACAATCTACAGCAACAATAGCAACTTTCTATTGAACTTGTGGATGATATGACTAACTCATTGCATATGACTAACTCATTGCCAATGACTATGCTCCTTTAAATTTTAGTGTGGCTCCTTTTGTCACAGAAGACATGGATGCAGAATTACTCTGAACATTGTCTGCTGTATAAAACATCTGAAGACTATATGCCACCAAATAAAAAAAGAAAACACTTAACATTGCATGATTTGTCTCTGGGATATTGTTATTTGTGTCATTTCATCTTCAGAAACTTTTTTACAGGTAGGTCTCGTTATTACCCAGATTTAGACAGGAACCAAAACTGGACATGAGAAGTAACATGCTAAATAACACAGCAAAGTGACACAGTTAGGATTAAATTTTGACCTGTGGACACTTGCATGACTTTCCCATGCCAACTGATCAATGCCTGTAATCATGTCTATACTGATACTTGATCAAAAAGTGATAATAAGAGTGATGTGAAGAAACTGGTTCAGAATAGATGACAGGTGTTAATACCAGGGATTATATTGAAATACTTCAGATACATAATCGTACTGACACTACAGATCAACCCTATGAGGAAACATGGTTTTATTTTTAAAATAAGGATTTTTAAAGTAAAAAAAATTGTTTGAAAATTTTAAATATAATGAACAACATACACTAATGATCAAAAAATAGATCCAGATACAAGGTAAGACTGAACAGACCATCCAAACTCAGAGAGAAGGCAGGGGAGAAGAAGGGGTTAGAGATGAACCAAAGGACTTGTATGAATGCATATTGGCATAATGGGCAGAGACACTAGGGTGGGGGGGGCTTGTCCTGGGGGGTGAGGGTGGAGGAAGAACAATCGGGGAATAAGAAGATGTATGTAATACTTTAAATAATAAGAAAAAGAATATAATGGAGCAGAAAAAAATAAAATAAAAAAATAGATCCAGAGACAGAGAAGCATCAGACTGTCAAACTTCAGGAGGAAGGCAGTGGCTGGGGGCGGAGTGGGTAAGAGATCAACCAAAGGACTTGTATGCATGCGTATGAGCACAACCAATGGACACAGACACTAGTGGGGGGTGAGGCCATATGCTGGGGGATGGGAGTGGCTATAAAGATGTCAATTGTGGGAAAAGGAGATATATGTAATGCTATATGTAATACTTGAAATAATAAAGAATCAAATAATAATAATAATTTATAACTTTTAATTCATGGCTATTACATATTCCACAACAATAGCTTTGGTTGTTATCTAGAGTTTATTGTACACATTTAATTATTAATAAAATTAAATATATGTTATATACTAAATGAAAAAGCTAGGGACTTTAATTCTTATAAACAAATGTATCTTAAGATGACTACATTATAATGTGCAGAAATTCAATTTAATTAACTTTTATATAACCCTAGTAAATCAATATTTTAATGAAAAATCATCAGTTATACTGTTATCACTACAATACATTGGTTAGAAATTTTCAATAAATGGATCATTAAAAGTTAGTGAGTAAAAACTGTATGATTTCTTTAAAATAGGATAAAGAACAAAATATTATCCTGAAATAACAAAGGTTATTCAGGAAATATTTCTAAAGCAAGTAGATACTCTATTTTTCTTACACATTGCATGGTTTTGAAAATTTTTCATGAAGTTTTAAAAATTACTTATTTTAAATGTAGGTAAGTAGATTAAAGATAAAATAGTTATTAGTTTAAAAGAGCTCTGCATTAAAGCACCATATTTTTGTTGTTTCTGAGAGATATACTACACAAGGATATTTTCTTGTGTGTTAATACCCATAGTTCAATCCTACTTCAAAACTGCAGCTACAGAAAACATCTACATGTGAGAATCAACTGACTCTTCCCAAATTACTGATCCTCAAAATCACAACGGACATAAAAGGTATGCCACTATATTTTGGGGTAAGCATTCCAGAAGATATGTTCATTGATGTTATAAGCATTGGCCAACTGGCGTGGCTCAGTGGTTGAGCATCACCCTATGAATCAGGGGGTCACAGTTCAATTCCTGGTCAGGGCACATGCCTGGGTTGTGGGCTTGAGCCCCAGTGGAGGCTGTACAGGAGGCAGCCGATCAGTGATTCTCTCGTCATTGATGTTTCTATCTCCTCTCTCTCTCTCCCGCCATCTCTGAAATCAAGGGTAAAACAGTTATAAGCATCATGTTTGTTGGGCAGTGAACATTGGTCATGGGCTCCTGATATATGTACGATGGAAGAAGAGCTCTGCTAACTTTCCACTCCTGGACTTTCCAATTCCCTTGCTTACTCCTCCCTGTGGCAATGAGGGAGATGTCTGATTGGTAACTGTGAGGACATCCTGTTCAATGCACTTCTCCTAGGCACTCCATTTTTTATCTTCAGAAAGGACCTTCCGGTGGAAACCACAGGTTCTCTGCAGTTCTCAGCCCAGACGGTTACCTCAGCAGTGATGATGACAAGAGTGATCTACTATGCTAACTCTATCTAATTCTGGAATTCAGTATAAGTCCATGCCACATGATATTTTACCCTCGTGTATTTCTTTTGTCTTATCTGGTGAGTGAGAATTTAGTCAAGGAAAAGAGATACTATTAATTGAGACCCTCTGTTTCAAATATAAGATTAGAACAAATTGGCTAAATACAGTCATATTTGGGGATGCGATCATTAGTTTGAACCATATTGCATTGATTATATTTCACTGACTAGGACCTACACATTTAACAATTTTTATCAAAACTTTAACATTATATACATGATCAGAAGTTTTATTTTCTTTTGTTCTGTATTTCTCAGGCCACTATCAGGTTCCCAGTAATCTGGCTAGAGCATTTTCCTTTTGAAAGGAGCAGTTGTTCAATTTCATTTGACTTAAAGTAAGAGAACTGTTTTCTGAAGTATGGCCTGAAGACCACCCATATAATGCCAGCTGATGAGTTCATAAAGCATGCACCCCTAGTTTCTGTGCTGGACTTATGACATCAACTTCTGGGTGTGGGATTCCAGAATTGCATTCTAACAGGCTCTTCAGATGATTCTATGGCAAATACTTCATGTAACTTTCAACACAACAGATATATGATCTCAATATAATCGATGAGAGTCGAAATATAGTAGACTTTCGGTATCAGACTTTATGGAATCTCTACAACTAGAGTTTACTAGAATCCAAAATAACAAACAAATGAACAAACAAAAAAACCCACCCAAGATAAAGTATGCTTCAAAAATTATGTAATATGACACGGAAAAAGTAAAGTTGATTGAATATCACAATATGCTAAAGAGTCGATATGCATTTTACAAGGCACACTTCACCTTTCCTATACAACAAGGAAAATAAGTCGTATTATCCCAGTTTTAAAGATGGAAGAACTCATCTTAAAAAGAGATCATGGCCCTGTATTGCACAGCAGATCAGTGGGTGTGTGTGTACAAGAGTTACTGAAGTCAAATATATTGTCATGTTAGTAAATGACTTAGAAACTACAGAGAGAGAGAGAGAGAGAGAGAGAGAGAGAGAGAGAGAGAGA
>PVJN01043855.1:0-17594 GCA_004026805.1 Lasiurus borealis | reverse complement strand
GATGGCCCAGGGGAAGGGTCCAGCACAAGCTATTGAAGAGCCTGGAAAGAGATTGGTTAGTTTGACAAAAAATCCGACCAAAGCTTAACAAAGGCTGGAGGTTCATTGGTTCATTTGTCACATAGCAGCTGCTGGGTTCCAAATGTCCAAGCACATGAAGAGAGAAAATTTCTACATACATAAATTTAAATTGAAGATGAAAATTTAAAATTCATAATCTAACCTGAAAATAAAGTTTCTATATTAATATAATAATATCAATTATGCATTTATTGCTTCCTAATTTAAATATTACACTATTTGGCCTGCTTTGTAAAACAAATAAATCTAGATCTTTTAAACACACACACACACACACACACACACACACACACACACACACACACACACTAGTGGCCCAGTGCATGAAATTCATGCACCAGGTTGGGGGTGTCTCTTAGCCCTACCTGCATCCTCTCCAAACTGAGATCCTGTGGTATCAGGCCTAAACAGATAGTCAGACAACCTCCTCGCAATCTGGGGCTGCTGGCTCCTAACTGCTCACCTGCCTGCTTGCTTGATCACCATTAACGACTCTGCCTGCTGGTCTGCTTGCCCCCAACTGTCCTCCCTACTAGCCTGATCACCCCCACTGCCCTCCCCTCCTGGCCTGATCACCCCTAACCACCTCTGCCTCAGCCCGTCACCATGGCTTTGTCTGGAAGGACTTCTAGAAGATCTCATGGTCTAATTAGCATATTACTCTTATAATATAGATAAGATATGACATACTGCCATAACTATAACGTATATACCAGTATTACTCTATGAGAATACATACTTCATGTGATAGGAAGGCATCTAATACATTACATTGTATATGTTGTCAGTAGTAGGGAATACTGTATTCATAGCAATAATATACACCCTGTGACTTCCCTTCCTGATTTGGGAATGGTTCCCCAGGTCTTTGAATGTTTCTTGGCCCTTGATGTATTTTTTTTGTCATTCAGTGTCATTTTATTTACTGTTTATTGCACATGATTTGAGGTTTTAATTTATAACCACCAAAAATGCAAAGAACTATTTTTTCCATGAAATTTAACATTAACATCAGTGAATTCATGTATTCATGTATTTTTATTATAAACATCTGAATTATTCACATTGTCATAGATCCTGAACTCATAAGCATGAACCATGCATATAGGCCGACAACAAGCTAGGAAGCCACTCTGCAAGAAAACAGATACTCTGTATAAGGAGAAAAGTCATAGCACAACATTTAATGTCCAACCTGAGTCACCTCAGAATGTTATATATAATGACTCCTTAATTCATATAGTATCAGGAACTCAACTGCTTGGTTGGTGACAGGACTGATCTGGTTTTAGGAGGATTGGGGGTCTCAATCTTTTCTTGGTTTCTTGCTCCTCCCCAGCACCTTCATCTTTCTTCTGGTCCTCAGCTTCTTGGGCATCTTCTCCTTCACCTTCACCTCCTTCTTCTTCCTCCTTTGCATCCTCAAATTCTTCCTGGGCACATTCTTCCTCGCCTTCTCCTCCCCCTTCTTCAGCCACTTCTTTCTCCTCTTCCTTTTCAGCTTCTCTTTCAGAGGATGGGTTTATCCTTAGCTTCCTCGGCTTTTGCAGCCTCAATGGTCTCCTCCACCTCAAACTGCTCCTCCTGGAGGTGACTGGTATGTTAAGGGAAGGAGAGAGCAAACATTAAGTAAGAGCTGGTTTGTAAACCACCTTAGGCAGATCGACCAAAGATCTGGGAATTCTGAGAGCAGCCACTGGCTATGCTTCACAGGCTGGTGAAATTGAGCTGGGTCTCTTCACCTTCCAAGAGTTTCCTGTAAGCTGCAATGTCAATGTCCAAAGCCACATTGAGGAGGTCCTAGTATTCTTTTCAATATCGTGCCATTTCACTTTCTGTAGTTCTCAGCCCATTTTCTAATGTGTTGTTCTGCATAGCACTAACATTGAAGTTCTCTTATCCTCTAGCTCTCGCAGCTGCTTTCCCAGAGCTTTGTTCATGCCCCGGCATACTTTGAACTCTAGGGTGTTGGCCTTGAGCAGACGGCAGCTTTCAGACACCTGTCCTTGGCAGTGCACACCCCATACGTGTTCTTGGCAGTGTTCTCGGTTAGCATGGTGAAGCAGCTCTTGTACCATTCTTCTGCATTCTGCATGTTCTTGGCAGTCAGCTTCTCCTACTGGGTGTGGATGTCCTTGAGTGCCACAGAGAGGTGGGAGTTGGAGAACACATCCATCTCCATGGAGATCTGAGCATACTGGATCTGTTCCTGCATCTCAGTGATCTCCTCTTCATGCACCTTCTTCAGAAAGGTGATTTTAGTCCATCAGGCTGTTGATGCACTTTTCAAGCTCAGCACCAGTGAAAGCCACCTCATCTGCACCTTTGCACGCCTCCATCAACCAGCCCTCTGCGTCATCATGGTACAGCACCTCTTCCTGGTAGCATGCCCGCAGGTTGCTCCCAGTCCCTTCCCAGCCATGGTGCCTGCTAACTACCCACTGCCCTCTCTTGCCAGGGCTGGGCATGGTGGGCCCAAGTATGGGCACAGGCATCCAATTTAATTAAAATGTTCAACCCCGGCCTGCTTCACCTGTGTCCACAGGCAGCCCGGGGAAGACAGTGATCCCAGAGACCCTGCCCACCCATGCCTACCCAGGTCCTTGATGGCAGCCTGGAACCTGCTGGTGGTGTCAGGAGCTGTCCACCTGGCCTGCCTGGTCACCCATGTTGGACTGGACTCCATGGGAGGTGTCAGGTGCAGCCTGCCCCTCTTGCATATGCATATTTACCTTCTATCTTTGTTGGCTTAATTTACATATCACTCCTGATTCACTCCTGATTTGCTGTGGGCTTAGGGGAGGTATGGTCAATTAGCATTTTTCTCTTTTATGAGTGTGTGTGTGTGTATGTGTGTGTGTGTATGTGTGTGTGTGTGTTTTATTGCCTGGCTGGCATGACACAATGGTTGAGCATCAATCTATGAAACCAGGAGGTCACAGTTCAATTCTCATTCAGGGCATATGCCAGGGTTGCAGACTTCATCCCCAGTGTAGGGCATGCAGGAAGCCAATCTATGATTCTCTCTCATCAATGTTTCTATCTCTTTCTCCCTTCCCTTCCTCTCTAAAAATCAATAAACATTATTTTTTTTTTCTTTTCTAGCTGGCATTTTAGCTTTGCCAATGGAGGACGCTGGAGAAACATTGCAGGAGGAGAGGGTTTTGCATTCTGCAGCTTGTGGCTTTCTCCAGCTCCAACCTCCTGCACTGCTCTCAGCTTCTGTGTGATTGGGCTTTCGCAGGGCCTGTGGCCAGCAGCGCCAGCCAGCAGCTTTGCCATAGCACTGAGCAGGGGCAGTTTCACAGAGGTCTTCCTCCAATGATTACAGGGCTCACAGCTTGTCTAACCTGCTGGCCCCCACACTACTGATAGCTCCTCCAATGCCCGGCTCCTACAGCTTAAAGCAAAATTCAAAGTGCATTACTCTGACAAATTTAGTGGCATTATATATTGACCATTTGTTACTAATGACCTGATAGAATTTTACAAAAATAAATGAAAGCTCATGTTGTTATGTGTCGACATTTGATCACATTTTTGCCGTATTAATTTAAAAATACTTTAATTGAATATTTATAATACTAAGATGGGAGAGTTTTAGACACCCTCATTATATTCATGTTAGCATTCTATAAGTACCAAAATACCATTAAAAGCTAAACTTTTCTTATGAAGACATTTGTTTGACTCAACATGGTGCTAGTTTTTGCTCTAAGTTTGCACAGCTGCTTATAGAAGAATAAATGTATGAGATGTCTACAATTTTAGACCTTTTGCGCTTCGAGTTATTTCACAGCAAAAACTCTTGTAGGAATTTGAAGAAACTTATAATTATTTCACAGTTGATTTAACTCAAATATTGCTCAAAAAATTTAGCTCAAATTTTTCAGCTAGCTGAAAAATTAACTTTTTTTGCAGACCAATTCTCATTTTCATGTCTCCACAATGCTATTTTTATGTCATTTTCAAGCACTACCTTGAGTTATATATCTGGGAAATTACACATAAATAATGAAAAAGTAAACATTTTCAGTTATTGACCAATACAACCTCTGAAAGTAGGATTAAAATAGGATATTTGTATGAGCATTCATATTTTTTCTGCTTATTTTTGTGATAAAATGATTTTATTTATAATTTATATGAGTGATACTAAACTTGCTTCTCACTTACAAACTTGTCACCCTCCTTAAATACTCCATCACTTCTTTCTTTCACTATTGTCTTGGCCACTAAATATATTTTACTTCTCAAAATGTGAGTTTTGTTTGCAGAGTTTCAAGCTCAGAAGTTTATATAGACTCAGAGGCTAACATTTCCAAATGGGCTGTCATATTGGGAATTTTCACATAGTGGAGATGCCTAAAATTCAATTCTTTTGGGATGGTAGGTAAAATAGTGTGTAGAAGCATTCTGAAGATAAAGAAAGAAAGAAAGATCTGTTGTGCTCATCTTGTGGCTAAGTGTTCTACAGGTCTATTTTTTGATTCACATACTGGTATATGCTTTTATTCCAGAAACTTTAATTTTTAAATACATTTTAGTTTCTTGAAACCAAATAATCACATAATAATCCTATATATAAAGAGGGGTTATGCAAATTGACCATCACTCTGTCTCAAAGATGGCTGTACCCACAGCTGAGGCAAAGTTCCTATAAGGAGCCTTACTGAGCAATTAGCAGAGACCTGAGGCTACGCCCTTCCCTCATCCTGTGGGGCTTGACAGGGGACCTCAGGCTGCACCTCTTACCCTGGCATCAGGCTGGAGGACCTCAGGCTGAGCCCACTGCCCTGGCACCAGGCCAGGGGACCTGAGGCCACACCCTCCTGCCCAGTGGGGCTTGAAGGGGGACCTCAGGGCCAGCTTCTCATCCTGGTGCTGGGCTAGGGGAGTTCTTACCCTGGCACCAGGCTAAGGGACCTCAGAACACACCTCCCACCCGATGGGGCTTAATGGGGGACCTCAGGCCTTGTCCCCTGCCCCAGCACTTGGCCAGGGCACCTGAGGCTGTTCCCCCATGCCTGGATGGGCTTGATAGGGGCCCTCATGCTGTTCTCCCCACCCAGTGGGGCTTGACAGGGGACCTCAAAATGCACCCTCAGTGCTGGGTCAGGGGAACTCTCAGGCCATGCCCCCTGCCCATATATTTGTAATATATGCATTCAAACAATGTTCAAGCAATTTTCATTTTTATTTATATCTGTCAGTTTCACATTTGCTCTATCCTGACAGAATTGTCTTAACACATAGCTTAGGACAGGATGCATAAGAATAAATTTTCACATAGATATATTTTGTAGAAACTGAAAGCCCTAAAGAAAATGAAACAAAAGAAAACACAAAACATATCTTAAAATATTTCAGTGTTTACATAGTCTTCCTTCATAAGTTGCTCTAACTCAATTTTTCCTGTCACAGTTAATGGCCTACCATCTTTCCAGATTCAGATGAGCAAAGAAGACAAAATGTTATACAAAACAAACAAAAACTAAAAATATAATTATCTCCTTAACTTTAACATCATATATTCATCCTACCAGTCAGATCAATCAAAAATTAGA
Source organism: Lasiurus borealis (assembly GCA_004026805.1). Classification (NCBI taxonomy): domain Eukaryota; kingdom Metazoa; phylum Chordata; class Mammalia; order Chiroptera; family Vespertilionidae; genus Lasiurus; species Lasiurus borealis. The sequence continues at coordinate 11,946 of PVJN01043855.1, read as the reverse complement.
ATAATCTTTGTATTCAATTTGAATACTCCTCACTGAATCCACAATTCTCATGTTGTTTTAACCTCATTATCTCTCCCTTGAAAATACAATAACCTCCTAATAGGTTAATCTCCCTCACTTTTTCACCATAGTCTTTTCTAAATATAATAGACTGCTTCTTGTTGGATCATGTCAGGTCCTTCTGCCGCTCAGCACAAAAGTGTCAAATGCTTCCCCTATTATTTATGTTTAAATCTAAATATCTTTAATAGCTTAAAAGGTTCAACATGACATAGTCTTGTAATTTGTAATCATGGAATTGGGATCCAAGAAAGTTAGGTTTTATCTGGATTTAGATATAGCTATATTTTTTATATCTAAAGTACATATTTCAATATGTACTTTACTTGTTGAGTGTGATCAGTGTTAATTAGAATATGTTACATTCATTTTTTATTGTTTAAAGTATCACAAATAGTAGTATATATGTCTCCTTTTTATTCCCCATTAACCTTCCCCTGGCCTCTCCTACCCCCCAGCACATGCTCTCACCTGTCCCCGCCTCCCCCCAGTGTCTTGTATCCATTGGTTATGTTTACACACATGCATACAAGTCCTCGGTTGATCTCTTACAGCTTCCCCCCACAACTTCCCCTGCCTTCTTGACAGTCTGTTCAATGCTCCTTTGCCTCTGCATCTATTTTTCTCCTGATTCTTTCCTTTAAAAAAAAAACTTGCCTCTGTAGACTAGAAATAAACCTATAAGAACAAAAAAATGTTTGAATCCCAATTTCAATGTCCAACAGTTCTGAGTCCCAGTTTCAATGTCAAACAGTACCTTATGTGTACATGTCAACAATGACATCTGGATGATGTATCGTTACATTCATTTTTTACCAATTCTTTACTTTAAAGTTAAATTAACCCAAAAATAAAAATAAATTGTAAAAGGCAAATGCTACCTCTAATTTTGTTAGGTGGAAATATCAACTAGCAATGTATTTCTAAACTAAGTAAAATATATCATTAAAAGTAAATTGTTTCATTCTTTTGCATGGATCTGCCAATTTTCCCAACACTATTTATTGAAGGGCGTGTCTTGACTTCATTGTATGTTCATGCCTCCTTTGTTGAATATTAATTGAGCATAGTAACTTGGGTCAATTTCTGGGTTTTCTATTCTATTCCATTGATCTATATATTGGTTCTTGTACCAGTACCAAGCAGATACATGCAAAAAAAAATTAAAAAAAAAGAAACTAGATCACCAATTTACACCATACACAAAAATAAACTCAAAATGGATAAAAAGACTTAAACATGAGACAGGAAACCATAAAAAAAAATACCAGAGGAATCCACAGGCAACAACATCTCAGACATGTGCAGAAGCTATTTCTTCACTGATACTGTTCTGAGGGCAATGGAAACTAAAAAGAAAATAAACAAATGGAACTACATCAAAATAAAAAGCTTTTGTACAGCAAAAGAAACTATCGACAAAACAACAAGAAAGCCCACTGTATGGGAGAACATATTTGCAAATGTTATCACTGATAAACATTTAATCTCCAACATTTACAGAGAACTCATACAATTTAACAAAAGGAAGATAAACAATGCAATAAAAAAGTGGGCAACTGACCTAAATAGAGATTTTTCCAAAGAAGACAGAAGGAAGGCCAAGATACATATGAAAACACACTTAAAGTCATTAATCATCAGAGAGATGCAAATCAAAATGACAATGTGGTACCATCACACAACTGTCAGAATGGCTATCATCAACAAATCAATAAATGACAAGTGCTGGCGAGGATGTGGAGAAAAAGGAACTCTCATGCACTGCAAATAGGAATGCAGACTGGTGCAGCCACTGTCGAGAACCGTATGGAGTTTCCTCAAAAAACTAAAAATGGAATTGCCATTTGATCCAGTAATCCCACTTCTAAGAATATATCCTAGGAAACTAGAAATACCAATCAGAAAAGTTATATGTGTTCCTATGTTTATAGCAACACAATTCATCATAGTTAAGATTTGGAAACAGTGTAAGTGCCCATCAGCAGATGAGTGGATTAGAAAACTGTGGTACATCTACACAATGGAATACTACATTGCAGTAAAAAAGGAGTTCCTACCATTTGCAACAGCATGATTGGAACTGGAGAGCATTATGCTAAGTGCAATAAGCCAGTCAGAGAAAGGTAAGTATCACATGATTTCACTCATTTGTGAAATATAATGAACCACATGAACTGATGAACAAAACAGATCCAGAGACAGAGAAGCATCAATCAGACAGTCAAACCTTAGAGGGAAGGTAGGGGAAGGTGGGGGTAAAGAGGAGAGACCAACCAAAGGACTTGTATGCATGCAAATAAGCTTAACCAATGGACACAGACAACAGAGGTGATGAATGCATGAGTAAGGGAATGGGGGGGTGTAAGGATATATATGTAACACCTTAATCAATAAAGAAATTTAATAAAAATAAAATAATAAAAATGTAAACTGAAGTATTAATATGGACAGGACAATTGAATTGAGGTACAATGAAGAAAAAAATTATGAGGGTGAAAATTGAGGAAGACTTTATAGGAAACATTAAAAACAATGTGACTATCATAATAAAATTTGTTAGTAATTACTTTAGTTAATAATGCAAAGTAAAGCAACATTTCTTTATTTTGATGGTTCATATAAAATGAAGCATTTCTTTTCACAGCATTTTACCAGTATTGTGGATTATTGAGTTTAATGTTTTGGCTGGAATTCAAGAAAGGACAATTTCCTTATCATTAATAACTTTGGAATTCTAGAAGCTAAGATTGTGGTAATGAAATTTTATGTTTCAGTTACGTATCAATTTTTGAATAGAATACAAATACACATTCAACTGTTTTTGTGTGTCCCAGGCTCTCTAGTTCAAATCTGAAGAACATATGAATTTTGTTTTCATTACCTTTCATCACCATTTTTCTATCCTTACTTCCTCTTTCATCCATGCAATCATTTTGGCGGGGCTATTCGTTGAAACTAATCCACTTTTGATACAATGACATATACAACAATAATTTTTTCTTATAACCACAACAATTACTACTTGAGGTTCTTCTTTGTAGAAATTTCTTTATTGGTAAGTTCCACTGAAAACACCAGACTATAAAATCAGACATCTGTGTCTAAAACTTAAATCTGCCTCTTTCATTATGTATAAGTTTTCAGGGGATGTCTATAGACTTATTAAACTATTTACTAGCCTATAAAATAAACACTGACTTGAGCAGGTGGCTGTGGCTTCTAGTTTATATATCCAAGGAGCCAGACACATACCAGGAATTTGATATGGTCATGTTCTACTTGACAAAGGGGATAGTTCTAAGAAATCCATCATTATGAAATTTTATAGCTGTGCAAGCATCATTGAGTGCACTTTCACAAACCAGGATACTATAACCCTCTACTGTAATTGTACCTGCTGTACTTTCAGGTGACTGGCAACACGATAGGTTTGTTTATACCGGCATCGCCACAAACGCATGAGTAATAACACTTTGTGCTACAACATTAGGAAGCCTACCACATCCCTAGATAATAGGAATTTTTCAGCTCCCTTATAATTTTATGGGACTGCACTTGTATATGTGGTCAGTCATTGGCTAAAATGACTTTACCAAGTTGATTACAGTTAATAGTATAAATCACTGGATATGTACCTTACATTTTTATTTTCTTCCCTCAATAATGTCTCAACTTAAACATTAGAAAACATTTCCCTTATGTTCTAAAGAATAAATAAATGTGTCCCTCTTAGTGGTCAGGACAAAAATAATTAATACAATATGGAAATAAATGTGCTCTTGGCTTTTAAGAAGCACTATTTTAGTTTCTAGTGGAGGATTATTGATATATACTTAAGGAACTTATCAGTTCTTCCCTTGGGCTATGCCTTCACATAAATGAAGGCATACCACTGGTTGACCGGTTGCTATGATGCGCACTGATCACTAAGGGGGTAGAAGCTCAGTGCAGAAACTGCACCCTGGTGGTCAGTGTGCTCCCACAGCCAACCTCCCGCAGCTGGCCAGCCTCCCACAGTCCCTCCTCCTGGCTGGCCAGCCTGGTCAGCACAATTGGGACTGGCATGTTGGGCCCCATTCGGCCCCAATCTCCAGCCAGGCCAAGGGATTCCTCCCCCATGCATGAATTTGTGTACTGAGTCTCTAGTATATAATATTTTCATAAATATCAGCAGTTTCTCCTTATTTAAGTAGGCATACATGGTTTAGAAGCAATTGTCCCTTCACATGAACTTTCTGTGTAATAAGTTATGTGAACTTTGTATATGTCAAGTCTTGTAACACATAAAGGGGAACCATGCTATTTATTGTATGTTCAGTGGTCGGCAAACTATGGCTTGCGAGCCACGGTTTGCCGCTTGTTGACTAATGAGTTTGCTGACCACTGGGATAGGGGCTTAATCACAGGAACAACAACAGCCTGTAATTATTGGGATCGAGAGTCTAGATCAGTGGTCAGCAAACTCATTAATTAACAGAGCGGCAGACTACGGCTTCGTGAACAGCATGTGGCTCCCAAGCCGCAGTTTGCCAACTACTGGTATAGGTTGTAAGGGTTTAAAGAGACAAGCAGCCAATTTCCCCAAAAAAATTTAGCTTTTTTTTTTACTTCCTTTTTTTTAAGCAATCATCTTCAATTAACCACATTTCTCCCTCAGTAATTCTTTCTGTGTGATTTTTTTTTTATTTGAAATCTTGATATATGATGTCATTTGATAAATCTTTTAAAAATTATAGCTCAAATTGCATCTACCTTATCAGGATACAAAAATTAGATATAAATAATATATAGTCAAAAGATTGCTACACATTGTTATTTGGAACTACTGGCTTCCTCCCATTGCCTTGAAGAAATATTAAACACATTTGATTACTTAATCTCTTTTTTTATTTCCAGAAATATAATTTTAAATGTTCCCATATTAGTAACAGTCATATTACTCTCAATACATATCTTTATACTTTGTACATTTACTTTATATCTCATATTTAAAATCACTGTTATTTTTTACAAAGTGACTAACAATGATATTATTTAATTCAGACACTTGTATGGAAGAATCTCTATGATTATCAGTTTATAATTTTTGTTGGTTTTCATTACTCTCATTAAATTGATATGAAAAATCCCTGGCAAGTTTTCAAAATGATGAATAATTAAAATTTGTAAGCAGACCCACCAAATGTTGAATATGTATGTATGTATGTGTGTACATATATATTAGAGGCCAGGTGCACGAAATTCCAGCATGGGGGGCAGGGAGTGTCTCTCAGACCAGCCTTCACCCTCTCCATTATGGGATTGCTGGCTCCCAACTGCTTGCCTGCCTGCCTTCCTGATTGCCCCTAACTGCTTCTGCCTGCCAGCCTGATCACTCCCTAACTACTCCCCTGCCAGCCTGATTGATACCTAACTGCTCCCCTGCCAACTTATTTTCCCCCAATTGCTCTCCCCTATAAGCCTGGTCGCCCCCAACTTCCCTCCTCTACAAGCCTGGTAATCCCTAAATGCTCTCACCTGCAGACTTGATTGCCCCCAACTGCCCTCCCCTGCTGGCCGAATCACCCACAACTACCCTCCCTTGCAGGCCATCTTGTGGTGGCCATCTTATGTCCACATGGGGGCAGGATCTTTGACCACATGGGAGCAGTCATCTTGTGTGTTGAAGTGATGGTCAATCTGCATATTACTCTTTTATTACATAGGATAGAGGCCTAGTGCATAGTTGGGGGCCAGCTAGTTTGCCCTGAATGATGTCCTGGATCAGGGTGGGGGTTTCCTTGGGCATGGGGCAGCCTGAGTGAGGAGCCTGTTGTGGTTTTCAGGCCAGCCACACTCCCCAGTGACCCATGCAGAAAACCTGGTATCTGGGATTTATTTATCTTCTACCATTGAAATTTTGTAACCTGGAGTGGAGCCAAGACCCCACTCAGCCATTTCTGGTGGGATTTATTTAACTTCTATAATTGAAACTTTGTAGACTTAAGCTGAGGCCAAGGCAGGGCAGGGCTTTGGAAAGGTTGGCTTCCTACATCATTGGGGGAAACCCTACCTCCTGCTCCCCCAGCTCTGTCGCTGCCGCAATTTTTGTTGGTATTTATTTATCTTCTATAATTGAAACTTTGTAGCATTGAGTGGAGGCCTGGGCTGGCCAGGGTGTGTGGAAAGCTTGGCCTCCTCCAATCCCTGGGGAAACCCAAGCTTTCCTCCTGCTTGCTCTGTGGACACAGTCGTCTTGGTTGGGGTTAATTTGCATACTCACTCCTGATTGGCTGGTGGGCATGGCTGGTGGTGTAATGGATGTACGATCAACTTGCATATTACTCTTTTATTAGATAGAATACATATAGATGGTATGATGAATCTTACTTAATACTAAAATTTGAAGAACATAATTGAATTATTTTACCTTAAACTTATATTATACACATAATTATACATATTTTGTCTTTAGATACACTTTGGCTTTTTTTTTAATATATGTAAATATTTGAAACTGAAATGTTCTTTGTACCAAGTAAATATATGTACAAGCATTGTCTTTTTTATTTTATTTTATTGATTTTTTACAGAGAGAAAGGGAGAAGGAAAGAGAGTTAGAAACATCAATGAGAGAGACATCGATCAGCCGCCTCCTGCACACCCCACAGTGGAGATGTGCCCGCAAGCAAGGTACATGCCCCTGACCAGTATCGAACCTGGAACCTTTCAGTCCGCAGGCCAATGCTCTACCCACTGAGCCAAACCAGTCTCGGCTACAAGCATTGTCTTTTACAAAGCTTCTCTTTTCAGCAAGATGATGTAAGATGGGTGATGGATAAATATCTCTAAAAATATTAATCATAAAATCATACAAATATATAACACCACCTGTATTTAATAATTGTGCTTAAAACAATAACTAGTGCTAATAAATAGTATTTGATTTCCATTAATATTGAAATCAAATTTCTGATTCCAAATGAGCATTTTTGTCTACAGATGATCCAATCAGTTGCCAATTTATCCAGGTTCTCTCTCAATGGCTTCTAATTTTTAAGATAATTTGTCCCTACAGGGTGTACTCCCACCCACCATCTGCCATGTCAAGTTTTCTCTATCTATTACTTAAGAAAAACTATTTGTACAATTAAAAACAATGTGTTCTGTTCAAATTAGGATATGTTGACACATGGTGTTTGCTTAAATTTATGAATATGAAATCATACAGTATCCATATTTTAGAATTTTAATAAAGATTAAAATTAAATTACCTTAAAACTACATAAACCTAATGCACAAAAATAATTTAGAGAAACTGGAGGGTACATAATATATCCATATAAAGCCTGAGCAAGTGGGGATTTGAAATATTCTTGAAAAATATGGTGCACAAGTTGTTTTAAATCCAGGAAAATACCTCTTGAGCATTTTCATGAAAATGATGTAGATATTTACACAGTGATTTATATAAAGTTTTATTTCAGATACACCACATAAATGACCAGAGTTGTTTAAAAAAAAACTGTTAGGAACACAAGTTCAAAATTAACACATGAAGTGTCATAATTGAGCTGTAAGATGATGAATTTTTATTTGAGAACATGTGTCAAAATAACAATGGCTTTGTACATTAGATATAATAAATATCCTTGAACTAAGCTCAATTATCTGGTCTGTGCAGATTTCAAGATATCTGACCCAGCAAAACACTGGACTTTAGAAGACCATAGTTTCATGGTTTCACAGATTGAGAATAAGAATCTTTTGATCATTTAAATATCAGGTTCTAATATTATTTCACTCAACAACAGAACCCAAGAACAGATGTCTACTGAATACGAAGGCACATAAAAATTATTTTCTTATGTTAACCCTCAACACTTGTATGAGACTTTTTTTCTTTATTCCTCTTATTTTTCTGACATCAATTATTATTTCCATAGAAAATCCTTTTGCATATCCCCTAGTTCATATCTACTAAAACATGGTTTTATGATGTCACAATCTTATATTTGAAGGAATTTACCCCAATTCAAATTTGGCAATTACTTGTGAGATTTTTCTATTTAATATCTGTGTTCTCTTATGTTGCTCACCTCTAAAATTACCTGAATCAAAACAGTTAATGAATGGTAAGCATCATGTTCCTGTTCCTATCAATTTCAAGATGTTTTAGGGAGCATGTAATTGAATGTATATTGTATATTGTGTATTAGGAATATATTCAAATGTATATTGAGGAAGGGGTAACCAAGATGGTGACATAGATAAACACCTACACTGCTGCCTTGCATAACAATTTTAAAACTACAACTAAAAAAGAGAACAGACATCATCTAGAACCATAGGAAAGTTGGCTGAGTGGAAGTTCTACAACTAAAAGGAAAGAGAGGAGCTCACAGAGAAGCAGAGGAGCTGCAAAATGCTGAGGTAGGGAGACACACACATGGAGAGAGTGGGTGCTGGAATACCTGGCTGGCTTTCTCTGGCAGGAGGGAGACAGAGACTCCCAATGGCATTGAACACCTTATCCTACAACACTAAACTCCAGGTCCAGCGAAAATTTAGATGGGGGGAGTTTGAACTATGAAAAGGGAAAAGTACATGGAAATTTAGGGGAGACGCAAAAGGGAAGAAGTTGGGGGGCGCACATAGCACTGCATGCAGAAGACCTACTGCTGATTGTGCCGCTGGCTTTCACAATTGGGCAGGAGACAAAGCATCCCAACTGCACGACTTCTAACTCCACTAAATCCCAGATTCGGGAGAAACCCTAGGGACCCAGATTCACATGGTCCCGGAGCACAGAGGAGCAGGAAAGGAAGAGTCTATAGGCACTGCAAGAGCACGTGCGGGCTCACAGGGACTGCTCCAGCGATTACCAAGTCACTTGAGACTCAGGGGTTGTGGAGGGCGGGGCTGACTGGAAGGCAAGGCAGTCCGTTAAGCCCTGAGACTCTACCCATCCCAAGCTCAACAGAGAGGCTTTTGCAGTTTTGTACGTCTAGTATCATAAGGTTGAATCCAACACAGAAGTTCTCCTGGTGTAGTGAAAATGCTGAGACAAAGGAAGAGATCACAAACAAAAGAAATGGAGGGGAAAAAAACGACTGGATATAGAGTTCAAAACCACGGTTATACGGTTTTTCAAGAATATCCTAGAAAAGATGGATAAAGTTAGTGAGACCCCAGAGGAGATGAAAAAGAACTAACTAGATATGAAAAAGGACCTTCTAAAAATTAAGCATACACTAACTGAAATAAAACATATTATACAGAGACCTAATAGCAGACTAGAAAAAGGCAAGAATCAAGTCAAAATTTTGAAATATAAAGAATCAGAAAACACTCAACTGGAAAAGCAAGAAGAAAAAATAATCCAAAAATGTGAAGATAATGTAAGGAGCCTCTGGGACAGCTTCAAGCATAACAACATCAGAATTGTGGGGGTGCCAGAGGAAGAGAGAGAGCAAGATACTGAAAACCTATTTGAAGAAATAACGACTGAAAACTTCCCACATCTGGTGAAAGAAATAGATTTAATAGTCTAGGAAGCATACATAACTCCATATAAAAGGAATCCAAAGAGGACTACACCAAGACACATCATAATTAAAATACCAAGAGCAAAAGACAAAGAGAGAATATTAAAAGCAGCAAGAGAAAAACAGTTCATTACCTACAAGCGATCACCCATACAACTGTCAGCTGATTTCTCAACAGAAACGATGCAGGCCAGACGGGAATGGCAAGAAATATTCAATGTGATGAATAGCAAGAACCTACAACCAAGAATACTCTATCCAGCAAAGCTATCTTCAGAATTGAAGGGCAGATAAAGAGCTTCACAGATAAGACAAAGCTAAAGGAGTGCATCAACTCTAAACCAGTATTATATGAAATGCTGAAAGGTACTCTTTTAGAAGAGAAAGAAGAAAAAGGTAAAAGATAAAAAATTATGAACAACAAATACATGTCTATCAATGAGGGAATCTAAAAATTAAGTGAATTAAAAATTTGATCAACAGAATAAACTTGTGAATATAATAGAATCAGGAGCACAGAAAGGGAGTGGACTGATAATTCTCAGAGGGAAAGGGGTGAGGGGTGAACAGGGAGAGACTGGACAAAAATCATACACCTGTGGGGGAGGTAAGGGTAGAAGGAAGGGTGGGAGCCCAGTGGAGGGGAACTACTGAGGGGAAAAAAGAGAAACAAATGTAATAATCTGAATAATAAAGATTTAATTTAAAAAATGTATATTGAATTTTAGAGACAATAGCATGGACAATTATAAGTTTTAGTAAAGCACAATACTTTTAAATCAGAAGTAAAATTAAAGACTACATTAATTAGTAGGTGTCATTTAAGATATTCAAGAACAATCTTCCCATATTTCAACAGGATGCTTTCAGCTTGCCAATAGTTCTGAACACACTTAACACGCAGAATATTGAGACATTTTTTTAAAAGGCAAGACAAGCTAATAAACAACTTTTTAATGATTTTTCCAAGAATTTTTCGTTGCAACAAAGATGCTGTTTATAAAATTAAAAACACAAATTATGTAGAGTTTTTTAAACAAAACAATTTAAATCTTCAAAAAATATATATACCCAGAACTAAATTTCTATGATGACAATCAGGGATTATATTACTGCCTATATCTACACTTACTGGATTTTCATTTATTTTCATACAGTAATTCTCCTCCTCATTTTAAAAACCACAACAGAATTATATAATCTGAAATAAATTCTAAATATACCTGATTTAGTGTTTTATTATTACAAAATCAAGCATTTTGGGATTAATTTCTATTCTGATTTCAATTTAAATTATTTGCTGAAACCAATATGTATGTAACATTTATATATATAAATATACATAAATTTTCTGTCTATTTTTCTTCAAACAATGGTGGCCATAATTTTAGTAGTTACTGGAACAAACATCATCCATGATATTACATAAACTATCTCTCTACCTTTTTTAAGTTTCTAAAATCAACAAGTACTTAAAAATCTAGAAATATCTCTTTCATCATGTGCATTCTGGTGGGATCAATATTAGAACCCAGACTGTGGTTTCATTAATGTACAGAGGAACTGCTAGCCATTCTCCCTATGCCAGGTGGAGAGTACTGTCATGCAGATGTTTGTCATATCTTTCAAGGTCAACCAATACTATATCCAGTCTCCAAACTTCATGCAGCCTCTAAATAAGAGATAATCCATCTGTCATGGTTCTTGTTTCAATTTCCCAGGTACTTCCAAAAACTGGCATTTTTATACCACCCTGTTCCCAGGGCCCACATCTTCATTTTAGACAGATGTGTACACTCTGCATCAGCTGACACCTCAGAATTCTAGTTGTTGCCTTCCTGAGCTCTCCACTGCATCAAGTGAGACCTAAACCCTAATGAAACTCATGGGATTTTTAGGGCAGTCTAACTATTCTGCATGATACTGTAATAGTCAATACACAATGTTATGCATACATTGAAACTCATACAACTCATACAAAGCACGACTCCTAAAATAAACTATGGAATTAATGTTAATTCATTACTGGAAACAACTCTACCACAATAAAAGAAAATGTTAATAGGAGAAAATGGGAATTGAGAAACTGGGTGATATAAGAACTCTTTCTACTGTGTACTCTTAATATTTCTGATTTAGTAAGCATAAAGGTCTTGGTTATCATGTGGGAGGAGGAGTGGGAAGGAGCATTGCTGTAATTTAATTCCTTGTTATTCTAGGCTGGGTCAATTTGAGCAAGATTACTTCCCATTTAGAGCAGTAACCATTGTAATGCTGCCAGCTTTTGGTCTTGAGGAGCAATTTTAATGAGTTCAATTTTGCAAACAAGTATAGCAAAGTTAAAAATAACCATCCT
>PVJN01043854.1:0-17595 GCA_004026805.1 Lasiurus borealis | reverse complement strand
TCCTGCGTGCGCTTCCTTCCGCAAGCTTAGTGGAAACGAGCGAAGGCTCCTCTGCTACTCACGCTGACCCTAAAGCCAGGCACAGAACAGGCAGATACCACATCACCACCCTAAGCAAACCTTGAAGTAAGCCACGGTGTGAGACAATAACAAAAAACACATCCCAATACCCAGCAGAAGGGCCCGCCCCCTCACTTGGGAACAGCAAACCCAAGGCTAAGATGACAATTAGACACAGCACAGTAGTCCATCTCCTCACTAGAAAACACCAAGCCCAAGGCTATGGCGAGCAATTGAGCTGAGCACAGAGGTCCCCCCACTGAATGGGCAACAGCAAGACCAAGCCTGAGGTAATCGATCGGGCTGAGCACAATGAGCCACCTTCAGGCTTACCATCAGCAAGGCCAAAGGCAGGGCAACCAATTGTGCAAACAAAAAGGTCACCCCCACCACAGTGCCACAGACAGCCCAAGGCGACGATGAGCAATCGTGCTCTGGCAGCAGAGGCCAGCTACCTGCAAGCTAGGACTGGCTTGCTTCCGGAACCCACAGGACAGAACAAAGGGCGCGTGAAGACTCAGTCTTTGTCAGGGCCATCAAGTTGATGGCCCGACATCAAACAGGCCCAGGGGGCAGCACCCCTCCCCGCCAGACAACCAAATGCCCATCACCTTACCACTCACCCAATCGCTGCCCTTTCTCAGCCAAGAGATAACCCAAGCCCCAAATGGGACATCCAATGATTTCTCAGTAAGCCAGTGACGCACTAAGGCTTGGAAGAGACCTTAAAAGAAGGAAGCAAGGCCCGAGACCCCCTCTCTCTTCTGCAGCACAGCTGCATTGATGGCCCTCCCTGCAGACGAGCAAAGAGGCAGTGAAATGTGCACAGTAAAGTCAAAGACCTTGCAAGACCTCACACTCGCCTCATCACAACATCGATCAAGAAGGAATTGGCAAATCAGCTTCCCCGACAGATGCACCATGCGGACTCTGACTGGGAGTACACGCCCTCGCATCCACGAAGGGGCCATAACGACACCGCCATGTGGCCGACCACGCACCCCGGGAACCTGGGTGAGTAGCCCATTTCAGGCGCGACATTACCGCGTTTCCATAGAATGTCGGACCTTAGGTCAGGCAGGCTCGACAGGAGAAGATGGGAAGAGCAAAGCAGAAGGGCCAAAAAGAAGCTAGTGGAAAGCAAGGCTAATCTGGAGGGATGTATGGGAAGCTGCGGGCGGGCGGCTTATTTCAAATGAGAAATGGGCATTGATTTGCGAGAACAGAGAACAAGAAAGGAAGGAGTCAAAATGGGAAAGTTGGAACACGGAAGGCATGCTCTCCTTCCTGGGCGACGTGGGCACTAGTAGCCGAGTAGGAATGTCTCTGAGAGCTGGGGGAGGGCATCGCTCAGGATGATAAGGCTTCGTAACAGGGAAATCCGCCAAAAAATGAAATTGAATATCTCGCCAAGGGGAGCGCTCCTAAGGAGGCCTCGCAGGGCAGCTCCGGCACACATTGTGAGCGATTCACACAGCTGGGCAATTCAACAGGACACATAACAGGGCTGAAATCCTAAACAATAATCTGCAGAGTCGGTGCAGCACACTTTAAAACTCACCCCACTGCATCCCTGGGAAATCACAACTCTGTCCCTGGAACCCGTCACAAGAGTAAAATTATCCCTCATGAGAATCCTGAATAAAGAAGTAAACAGTAAAGAAATCAGACAAATACCTGAAATGCCTCGGCCATGGTACCAGAGGCTCAGAAATCACAGAAGGCACCCTTAAAACCGCAGTAGGCAGGGCTGAGAAAACAGCATGCACAACCTGACCTTACAATATAAAAATCTTGGCTTTCTTTTTCAGGATTATAAAATCATGTCTTTGACAGGGCGAAAGACAAAAAGGCAATCCTAACAAGAAAGAAAAACAGAAGGGATGTGCTATCGAAAATCACAGAACCCAATAAAACGCCAAAAACATCGATGGCAATGAGTGCACCAAGGGAGGAAGGATTCGGAAACTGGTGAGTGAAAACATACCACTCCCCCAACTGAATTCTTGACTCTAAAAAATCTTTCTCCTGACCCACCTAACACCATGCTCTGCACACATGCTCTGCACTGACTTTCCTACAGAGAGAAAGGAAAATGGAAAGCCAACATGTAGAAAATGCAGGTAGGTCCAGAATGGCACCAACCGATTTAAGGGAGGAGCCCCTCAGGGAAAGAGGGGCAAAAACACCACACACCACAGAGAACGTCAACACAGGCGGCAAAGGACATCGCTGATATTCCCTAACAGTGTAAAACTGTGAGCCTGTCAAAGCAGCCATTCCAAATACCCATGCATAATGCTGTCTTTTCTTCAACAGCTGGTAACCCCACGACAAGGAAATGCACGTGAAAACCCACCTGCCAAGAAGGGCGCTAAGGCACACCCCACCCGGCGAACCAGACATACCAGCTAATCTACAAGGTGAGTGCCTATACCCGACTCTCAAACGGACAAAAGCACATTAACAAGAGAAAAGAAAGCTCTCCTCAGACAATGGACAACAATATTTAGTGGAGGGGGGATGGGTGTTTGGGACACAACCCTGCATGGCTGGCTAACACCTTCAAAGCACAGGGAAGGGAGACTAGGGCCAGAAAAATACACACAATGATTCTGTCTCCCTGAGGTTCAAAGCACACAACAACCTGCATGGAACTGCATGGGACCTGACAGAGATCCTCAGAACACACTTCTAAGCCATTGGGGGCAGGAGGTGCGGACTTGTATTGCTCGCTCACAGGAAGGCACTCACTACCAGGGGAGGGAGAGAGGAAAACCCCCAGGGCAGATGGAAACAGGTGACTTTATGGGAACGTGAAACAAAGAGGGAAGGAGGTGATTGGTGGGGCACGGGAAGGAAGTGTTAGACGACTGCATTGCCTCGCAAAGCCTACAGCGGGAGCGGGCTATAACACAAATGTGGCACAACCTTCAAAGAGAAGCTTCTGGAGGAACAATAAGTGTGTGGGAACCAAGCAGGGAATGTGTAGAGAGCAGTTCCAAGACACAGGGGGAAAGACATCTAACAAACCCTAATCACCACACAGGGAAAAGAAGCACAAGACATGCGGCTGCCGCTGCTGGAGAAAAATGCCTGGAAAATGTGCTCTGTGAGGACACCTTGCCAGAACACCACATGGACGACGGCTGCCAACCCCAGCACCGGGCGATGGTCATGGACAATGACAGTGTGACACCAGCCTCCAACGACAGGCCCTGAAACCAATGAAGCGCTCTGCACTGGACATTCCCCACCAGGCCAGAAAAGGAACCATGGACAGCAACCACCCAGTCAGCCTGCCTGGCTGATCCAGAAATGGCGCAACATCCACCAAGCAACCTACCAAGTCTTTTCCCTGCATGTACCTCCCATGACCCCCTCACAGCACCTTGTACTGCAACTGCTTTGCTGTTCCCCTGCCTCTGCCTGTTCCGCCCCGGTGAGTTTCCAATCTGCGTGCGCGTGTGCATGAGCGTCTCCGTCTCCAATGGGTGGGAATGCTTGGGCGTCTGTGGGTGAACACTGAGAAAAGTGAGCATGCAAAGAGGGGGGAATAGAAGAACACACAAAGGTGAATTTGGCAAACACAAAGAACACCAGGCTTTCAGGCAACACATGCATCCGGACACCATTCACTGACACACAACAGAAAGCAGAAGAAAGGGGGGAGGGAATGCTTCCCACTGGCCACTCTGTTGAGGAAAGCCATGACCAAGAAAGGGGCACTGAAGGAGAGCCATGCACTGGCACTCCTACAAATGAGAACAGATCAGTGGGCAGGATAAGGGGAAAGGAGCATCAATGCTCACAGGGACACGGACATGAAACGCTGGAAGGCCTGAGGGTAAAACTGGGGTAGCGAAGGGCAAAATGGCTTTTGGAAAGATGTGCGGACCCAGGAGGTCAGATGTCAGGCATACCATGCAGCAAACACATGCCCCAGGCAAGTCAAATGCAGTGCCTCCAAACCCAAAAGCTCCCTGACCCACACAGGCAACCACAGCAATGGGATGGGGGAGAAAGACAGACATAAAATAACATGACTCAGCTACTAGACAGCTGAGGGGGGGGCTTGGTTCCCATCCTTTGGGGACAAGGGCAAACACAGCAGAGGTGGGGTTTCTAAAAATCCTGAGCTGTGAAGAACCCATGAGCACACAGCAAGCCACCTACATGGTTTCTCCACCCTAAACTGTCCCACCCTCCCACCCTGACGGGACAGCAAGAAAGAAACCTAGTACACACCCATATACATGATGAGGTAGAGAGGTGAAAACCACGGGGAGGATAAAGATAACTGGCCCTAAAGAATGTGAAATAAGCAGGATGGGGGAAGGCAAGTCATGTGGCTGCTCTAAGGGAAACACTGGGCTCTTGTACACACAAACGAAAAACAGACAGACACTTGAAAGAACATGTACCGCCACTTTGAGATAACTCCCAAAAGCCGATCTTTGTTACACCAAAAAAAAGGTTTCCATGAGAATGTTTAGTTGGGATGGAATCAATGCAAACTAACCCAAAAATTCAAGCACAAAAGTAAAGGCAGACAGGCGGGGAACACAGCCACCAGCCACATGGCGAGCTTAGATATGGAATTCCTCAAGCCATAATTCACCAGCATAAGCTCCCGAGCAAAAGAAGCACATCAAATTACTGACAGAGTAGAAACTAGTCCTGAGTTGGCCAGCATGTTGTGTAGGGGTTTGGGACCTCAAGCATGGACTGCTGTTCAGGAGGTAGTGGAAGAGGGAATGAAGGTTAGGCAAAACACATGCTTAAGAAGCTGACTGCCATACCACAATGTATAAAACACAATGCAACCCCTCTAGAGTTCCAGATTGACGATCCAAGCATGCCTGTCACACAGTTGGAGGGAAAAGCACAAAGCACTCGAGGTCGTGGGCAGGAAGGGTGAGATGGGAAATCAAAAGTCCAGCGACGAACATCTCCCAGCTAAGATAGCAGAGCAAGCACAAGGATATGATGAAACATGGTTGGTGCTGGGAAGCCAAGCACTGCACCGCAGGCACACTCAACACTTTCCCATGTCATTTGCAAATAGGAAATCCCCAACATGAGGGGAGATCCAGAAACTTAACCTAAGAGCCTCACCAAAAAATAATGGGGAATTAGGAAGAACAATAACGGCAATAACAGGATGCACCGCAGTGGACAGGATACTACAAGACGTCACAAAGGCACTGAGGAATGTCCCCATGCTCATAAAGTTTCATACACCGA
The DNA here is from genome assembly GCA_004026805.1 of Lasiurus borealis. Taxonomy (NCBI): domain Eukaryota; kingdom Metazoa; phylum Chordata; class Mammalia; order Chiroptera; family Vespertilionidae; genus Lasiurus; species Lasiurus borealis. The sequence goes on along the minus strand of PVJN01043854.1, from coordinate 12,288 downwards.
AACCCCCTAGACTAATAGAAAAGACACCTCTTTCGTAGCAGGTGCATTAAGGTGGAATGAGGGCTTTGCAATGAATGAAAGTGGAGATAGGGTCAATAAATGCAGCGGTCTTAAACATACAAAATGTTCCACAAGCACCCACATATGAACAAGCCAAAAAAAAAAAAAAACCGCAGGATATAGGTGTAATGGAAGACCAATGACAAGCAAAAGGGTGGGGAGGAGAGGCTGACACAAAATATGCACTTTTAAACCAGTGAGGGGAACCTGACTCCATTTGAACAGCTACAGTTTCCAGGCTAAAGAAGTAGAGCGGGGTAGCCTGCAACACTTTTGGACTCCGGTCATTTCCAATAAGCTCAGGCAGTAGATGAGCCTGTAGCGGTAACATAAAGCCCATAAAAGTGTAGCAGCTTGTGCGTGAAAACTGAGGAGCTTAGCTTCACACCTGGGCCAGGAAACAAAATGCATAACTGTCCCTCCAGGCTACACTATATACTGCTGGGAGACCATGAACATGGGGGGACAGTGGTTAAAGGCAAAGAAACTCGAATTCAGGTGGGACATAGATGAGCAGGGAAGGGCTTGAGCCATAGGTGAGAGGCAGGGTTACCTCTGTATAGGGGGTGATACCGCACACTAGATGGGGGAGGGGTAAAATCATGATGCATATGTTCTGGAACAATACTAGAAATGCCAGTGAATATACTGATGGCAGTCTAAAAAATGTTAAGTGATACGAGCATCCCAAACATAAGTACATGATGTCGAAAGCACACAAAGCATCCTACACAGTGTACTGGAAGACAGCTGATAGCAAGCTAATCAGATCGAGAGGAGGTACAGGCTATTGGCAGCACCCCTATTTAAGGGTATTTTAAAGGGTCTCGTATCATGTACACAAAACATGAGATCACACAAAAACATGAGATCCTGTTAAAACGGCTAAGGAATGCAGATAACTCCAGTGGAAAATGATTGAGGAGGAGGCTCCTCTCTTCTCAAGCTACAGAAAACAGGGAGCACTTGGTGTACCAAGCCTTCCATCCAGTTGCACTTGAAAAGACAGCACATATAAAATGTGGCGCCTGTGAGTGCTGATAAATCAAAAGGCATGCATACCTGCATCTCAAGAGCGTATCAAAGAGTGATTGAGACATAAGGTACGGGGATGCCACGGGATTATGATATGGTGGTGCATTTGACATTTACATCATAGCTGAAGAGAATCCAAATCCCTCTGCTCCCGTGTCTGCAGCTCTCCATCAGCAATCATGGACTGCAGGGGTTGATAACCCAAAAACAAGCTTATAAGAATAAACAGTATATGCAGTGGCAGCACTGGCAATAGCAGCTAGTCAAAAGAAAGCATGCTTGGCCAAGCACATGACTTGACCTGCAGGCAGGACATGAAGATGTGTGGTCCTCTATGAGTCCTAAGCAAGCAGCCAGGGACCAGCCGATTCCCAGTCAAGTGCAGGAAACATGGCACAAACAGTTGGTAACTTTGGGATACAACAAGGCAGGGAATAGGGATCCACTACTCCCAGTACACATGACTGGGGCGGAAAGCTACTTCATCAATCACATTCATGCCAGGGCTAACAGCCAAAACATGTCACTGTTCCACTATGATCAATTGAAATAAAATCACAGCACAATATAGGAAGACTATTAAAGGGAAGGGAATAAGAGGACAAGGTGGGAAAATAGCTGAGCAAAAAAATTACCTCATGGGGAAAGAGACGGCAAAGGAATTAGCTTTACTGGATACAGCCTTCTGGTGGAAATAAACCCTATCACATACTTTCATTACATAAAAACAAGGACACTCTAGCCACTGGTAGTGACAGGTCAGTAAATATGTGTGAGGGGTGGGTGGGGGGGGGTGGGTGACTGACAAGTTGAAGGAAGACAAGATGGGCTCTTGAAACATGTCACATACAGGTGTTCTGAATGCAGATTGCGGGGAATCAATAACACAAGACTACAAGGTACATGCAGGCTGCTATCATCACTGCAAAACCAGCACACTTCTGTCATTTTGTAGTCCCAGTTCCATTTGAACTGGTACCTGCAGCTCCCCACATCAGGAATCATACACAGTTTGCAAGACAATCCTGTGAACAGATGGGACAATGGCTCTGGCAGCGCCAGTGGGAATGATAGTTGGGGGAGTAATAAAAGGGGATCGTAATTTCACCAAATGACATAAAAAACTAATTGGCAAATTAGATTGGCAGCCACCCAGCAAGAAGCAGTCCATGACCATGCCGCATCTGTGGGTATGTTTGAACAGGACCCACGAGGGACTAAGATTGTGGAAATTGTCTCAGCAGATACAGCCCAGGGAAGAGCTGGGTAGTGGGTGGCATCAAGTCACTGCACACGATACTCGAGGGAAAGGCACTCCAGCTGGAATAGCACACAGTTCCACAACCCTGGCATCACTAACAACTGGGGGCCTGTGCTGAGCTGCTGCAATAATTTCCATTGACTTCAGAACAAGGAAACGCTGATCCAGGGACAGCAAATAGAGCATCACTATAGCATGATAAAGTAAAGAGTAAATGAGAGCTCAGAACAGGGTAGAAACAGTGGTTAAAGGGGGACTACTGTACATATCTTTGCACCATAAAGTGCATGGACATTGTTGTGGAGAAATGTGCTGGACTGTACAACTACAACTGCCAATGCTTTATTCTCTCATGTGTTCATACAGGGTACACTGATAATAAGAGCACAGGTACATGGTAACAGGTGGGTCCAAGACTGAAGGATGGTGAGAAACAGAGGCTACAGACTCCTTACGACACCTGCTTTGTACAGGTATTCCATCTGGCACATAATGTCAATGGTGCATACGACAATATGGGTGAGATTATAATTGGTGGCACACTGCAACACTGGGTAATTTTAAAGGGAAAGCGCTTCAAGGCATAGTGCTGAGCGAGGTAGCTGCAATTTCTGGCTCCACAATGTGGGTCAATACAAATTTCTCCAGCAAGTAGGGGATATGGAAGGTGGGGTTGGGAAGGGTGGCAATCTTGACAACTGAAGGAGGAACAGACTTCCAATGCATGGAATAAACAATGACTAGGATGATGGCAATAGTGGTTAACAGAAAAGGGGAGCATGGTTTATAAGCAGGTGCACATCCTGGACCACCATAAATAAGCAAGGCCTATTCCTGCTGCTGAGCAACCTGAAGTGCTCCTTGCAGCTCATTTCAGCAGCAAGAAAGGAGTAGCAGAAGAGGGGTTGTCAATGGGAAGCTATGGGGGCACAAGCTACTATGCTGAGCTACCAGAACATCCAAACATAACGATAAATGAAAACATGACAACTTGGGATATTCACAGAAAGAGGCTGCTTTCAGACTTTCATTTTCTTCAGATGCAGAGTCCTGGAAAAATAGAACACAACAGAATCAAAAACATACAGTACATTTCAGATTGCAGTGTGCTCATTCATTCATGCTCTACAAAATGAGTAACGCACAAACCCTAAATGTGTGTAGCAGGGGCTGGAAGAGTAAGGATGGATTCACTGCTATGATGATGTGTATGTGAACTGATGATGAACACCTGGGGAATGGATTGGTACACATGGCATCAGGGAAAGTGACTAAATATTCAACGGAACATGGACATTAACTTGCATATCTTTTGAATAAATGTTCAGTTGCATGACCAGTTCGGGGAGGTGGGTAGCTGGAATGATGAACATTTAACTTCTCTGAGAACTCCTTCCTAACACTTCCAAGCAAAAATGGGCAAATGGGGTGAACAAATGACAATGCAGCAACTAGGAATGAGGGAAGTATTAGCTACCTCCTAGGAACAATGGGCAACACCTGATGGAACACTGAAACATGATAAAACACGGGAACATTATACTTGATACTCTTTCACGGGCAACTTACAGAACAACAGAGGAAGAGGGGATATCATTGACATGGAAGAGGCATGAAATAAATCAAACTAGGCAGCAGACCGTGACATACTCACCAAGTTATTTCATTGAATTCCCAGACACTTTTGGCAGACTTCCAATAAACTTGGAGGCCATGAATCACTATTACCACCATTCAATCAAATCATATTTAAAAAACGCAGTGTCAGATAACCACTCATAAAACTGGAAAACACTGGGTAGAGTACACAAAACAAAAATGATACTAAGACGCACTTCATACATACATATGACTTAAAAATAGATAACTGCTATCAGGGATAAGCTGGTCACAAGGGAATGGATCCAGGAGAAAGTTTACAAAACACTATTCAGGGATGCACATTTTTGGAGGGCGACGTAGGCAGACTATAAACACACATCGCTTGCACAAAATCATTCAAGTTACAGACTTAAACATAGCCTACAATGCTGTTGCAAACACATCAGACTTTACAATGCATTTCTTGGGACACAATACATAACAGAAGACACAGCTAGTTGCTCCACAATGAGTTTCGGGAAGCACTGAGCTTACATGAGGGAAACATACATGCTTACGGTTGACCATCACAGCAATGGGCAAACTAGCAGACATTGAGATCAGGTACATATCATAGGAGAACAATGGCATGGGAAGGTACAGTACTAATACAGCAGCTGAAACCAAGACTTTTATGAACACAAAGGGAGTCAGGAACATGGCATCTATTGTACAGAAGGTCATTGGAAATCACAAACAGGACCTCACAGTCCCACATAAACAGCAACTACAGCCCACCCAGAGATGGTCACCTCACTCTCTGTGAAACAAGGCAAAAACTTCAGGGGAAACATCCTGAAAATGGCCTTTAACACACATGGTTCGGGATACAGCAACATTTCCAGACTGTAAAAAAAAATACACAGAACAGGTGAAAACACTACAAATGGCACAATAGCTATATATTATCCACAAATAACAACCAGCCCAACTTCACACAAGGAGACAAAACAGGAGAAGGGAAGAGGAGAGGAGTGAATTAAACAGACTAGTACACAGATGCCAGATTGGAACTCTCACACAACACATTTCAATCTCCTATTATTAAAATAAAAAAAATAGGCAGCGAGCTTAAGAAACACCAAAATGGCCTCAGATACTTGAAACACTATGGACATGTAAAAGGACACTATTCAATAAGAAACAAGACTAGGATGACATAATGAGGTAAAACCTAAAGCTACAACACACCCAAAAACCAAGGCTGCATACACATTAGCATACACATTCATAGCATACACAAACACAGGCTTTTCAAGGATACATGAGCATGACATGAGGGTGTCGCCTCACACACACATTCCAAATGCAGTTCAACAATGGGTAGCTCGGCACAAAGAAAAAACCTGAAGGCACGGCTCCCTCCATAGCAAGAGCAACATCAGTGCCAAGCGCACACACATGTGGAAGAAGAGCTAAATACAAAATGAAATGCTTAGTCACAAAAACTCAAAAAATAAATCCCCATGACTGATGAATAGGATATAGAACACTCTAAGAGGGAGCTCAGTAAGGCACATAAAAAATAACCTTTACACATGGACTGAGAAATTGACAGAAAAAGCAAAAACTTATGCCATAACCAGTTTGGCTGAGTAGATGGAATATGGGCCTGCAGAATGAAAGGTTAAAATTCAATTATGCTCGCCAGTATTTACATGGTCAAAACACACTTCCCCACTGACATGTGTGCAGAAGGCGGCTGATAACTACTTCTCTCACATAGGTTTCACACTTTCTCTGCATCCCTTCCTCTCCATAAAAAAAAATCAACAACCAGGAACGGTTTGGACCAGTGGATAGAGCATCAGCTTTCGGACTGGAAGGTCCCAGTTTGGATTCCAGTTGGAGGCATTTGCCTTGGTTGCAGGCACATCTCCACTATGGGGCATGCAGGAGGCGGCTGGTTCATTGATCTCTCATCAATGTTTCTGACTTTCTATCTCTCTCGCTTCCTCTCTGTGAAAAACAATAAAATATATTTTTTTAAAAAGCAACCACATATACTTTAAAAAAAAAAATTATACTTCCTTAAAATACACTACTATCCACTGCTTGGAGATACACTGACACCATACCCAACAACATCATACACTTAGCAACAACCTCAAATACAAGCAATGCACAAGAGTGTTTGAGACGGCTCTAAACAAAAAACCAATTTTCGCTCTGAGGTAATTTTGGTGGAGCCAAATAAGAAAACATGGCCACGCCAATGACCTTGCTCCTCCTACATACACACCCACTGTGGGAAACGGGCATCTATCACTGCCTAAGGACAGCTTGACATCAGTGGCACCTGGCACAGACCACACTGCCATAATACTAATGATGGTTGCAATCTCATTTGCTGTCTCCCCTTCTCGTTCTACAACATCCACCTTCATAGTCTTCTCTGACTTCATGAACACTATGTCACATACCAAGATACTAGAAAAGATGCTACTATGCCAACCAAAGGCTTCTCCTCAGATCACAAACACATACGTGGCCCTTGGGCCCCACAAAAACCATAAGAAAAATAGGAAAGAATGTATGAAGCGAAGGCCACAGATATGCAGACACGATTCCAAGTGTAGAAGCTCTAACTTGGTGAACGCTATACAACCTCTTGCTGACTGACATAACCCCTAAGAGAGCCTCAAAAAAACTAGCTTCCAGCCCATTTAACTTACAAGACCTACCTGTCACTGACAGCAACAACACCAAAACAAACCACCAGGCAAGTAGGTGTGCATTGCCAAGTAAGCAATAGAAATTCATTCATCGCTCCATCCATCCATCCATCCGTCCATCCATCCATCCATTCACCCATCCATTCGTCCTTTACAATCAACAACCACAGATGGAGCATTCCCTAACATCAAAGAAGGAGAGGAACGACACAAGTGTAGACAGTCAGCAACTCAGTGTAGTTAGAGAACCTCATAATAAATAATTAAATGACATGGAAAACATTCCCTGAAAACACAATGGCAGCAAACAGGAACCTAAAGGCTCGAGAATCATACTGTTTCAAAGAGTGAATGGGACCTGCCAATATGAAAAGAATAAATGGACAAGCATACATGCATGACAGCTCCAAAGGAGAAGGGTGTCTGCAAAACCACACATTAGGGCCAACGAGGACCACTGAAAGGACAATGTTCCTCCACTCTCACACATCATCTGCGTAAGCCCACGCTTGCCAAAAAGAACAAATAGACATGTGGCAACGTCCAGGAAATTCGAGCTCTAGGCAGGACTCTGTAAAAGGCCATGCATGGCTATGGTAGCCAACCACGGTCAGCAGATGCCTTCACATCTAAGGTCATCGTGCATTACCTGCCCCAAACCTTGCATTCCATTATAAACGTTCACGTCACAGATACCTCACAGGGTTCATCTTCTATATAACAACACAGGACACAACAGTTCACTCTGCTCTTACCTCATACTAATTTTACTAAAAAAAAAAAAACACACAAGAAAAAAAATACCTCCAAGGGGATGCCTGTCACAAGCCACAAACACATGAACTAAACCACTGCATGGTAGGGTGATAACTGTCATGGCTCCAGGGACACGCCCTTTCCACAGATCTTTCACACACATAAATACAAACAAACAGAAATCCTCCATTCTACCAGGGGTCAGACAGCAAACACAGTCTATGCCACAGCAAGCAAAAGAAGACCATGACTCACCCTAATGATCGTGGGAGAATATAAAAATGAAACCAACGGACAATACTGGCAATAACAGGTACCTGATAATCACATCTCAACACACTGCTTAAATGTCTACAAATTACAAAACCCTCAGACTCAACCACCACAAATGGAGTCCACTCATCAACCTAAGCCTTCTCCTCGTCCTTCTGATTCTCTCCTCCTCCTCCTCCATCACCATCCCAACCTATCTATCCTACATCTTCATCTCATCCCACCAATATACTTCCAAAAACACTCATTCAATCAACAACATCACCTTTAAAAGAAACTTCTGTGATTTAAAAAAAAATTACAAAGACAACGCAAACATAACCATGGAATGCAAACATATACCTTCCTAAAAAAAAAAAAAAGGAGAACACGTTTGATCATCTTTCACTTACACTTACAAGAAAACAAAGGAAGGCAAAACAGATAGACAAACACGTGCATGCAAATATATCACATCTTTCCATACCCTCCTACATTGAGGACAACCGCACTGGAAAAATGTTCAAAACATACACAAGGAACGACATCAACGGGATACAACAGACTTATAGAACGATGATGTCATCGCGTTTTGCCACATGGTTCCTCTATTCACTTTCTCAACTTCTCTATAATGCACCACTCTCCTACCACACTCATCATTTAAAAAAATCAACACACAGGATTGGCTCCCTTCTAACATCATCACGCCATAAAAAAACGGATTCATTTCTAAACACTGCAAATAGAACAATGCAGTCATTATCCCACATATCCAGGACACAATGCTCTCAATCGTCACCAACGGTAATCAAACAAAACCTCACACACATCTTCAAAAAAACCTCACACACATCTTCGACCCTACACTCACTAAACTGCATCAACAAATAACAGCCAACAACTACAACACTCTTTCCACACTTACAATACTTTCACTCACATCATGGACACTGCATTTCACATCACCATGACTTCTGCATAAATCACCTCTTCAATGCACCCAAAACATACTGGACCTGTCGTACCCCAGGGAAACAAGGATAGCAAATGCCAATGATGCCTATCCCATTCTCACACGGGAACAACATTGAAAAACACTTTCTATACACGACACTCGGACACGCTGGCTCAATCATATACTTTGGGGTTCTGCAACATTCATCAAAAACCAACATGCACACAATCTTCCTCCATCACCCACCACCTAAACGGGGCCGGGAACAAGCAAAACACAACACATATATTACATCCTTTGAAAAACAACACCGAAGCCATCTCATGCAAGAGGACAAGGAAGAACTCAGAAAACACACAACACTGACAGGAACCCTAGCTTGCCACTTCAACAACAATTCAACAACCCGAAACACTCCTGGGTTTCACTACACATTAAAAAACTCAGGATTGAAAAATGTGAGGACACACTGCTTTGGATGCATACCATATGAAACAATTTTACTACAACATTGCCCATCAACAAAAACGTGGGTGCGCAATAATTCACAGCCACATTTTTGGTACAGTACAAACAACAGTTCAGCAATAGTCATTTATTTCAAATTCACCATGGAACTTGGTCTCAAAGAAGGCTCATTCATTTAGGAACTTGACCTTCATATGCTCTACCTGATGCAAAATAAAGGACACAAACTTTCTCACGTTAGTCTTTCACTGAACAGAACATGGACCAAGGGGGCAAAACCAAAAAAAATGCACTTTACTTAAACGGCACCAATACATTCCATCTTCACTCCTTCTTCACATATTGCAAGGAAACCTGTCTTCATTTCCTTAAAAAATCATTTTCATGAGGCAGACAAATGCACTTAACACACTTGGTATTTCTAGGCAACAATAACAACTGGGTCGTAGGGACCAGTAGACATCTTACAAGCTCTTTTACTTTAAAATTTTCAGCTTTTTTGGAAATTACTCTCATTCACTACCACCAAATGTTACACCAGCTCTGCCTTCATGAACAAGGCAGGCGGCTAGGGGCTCTTTGGCATTTGAAATTCTGTATCGACATTTGCCTATTGCACTTTAACGAATAATTTGCCCGCCTTCCAGGAAACAACCTTCAGAACATTTAACAGATAAAGTAAAATAAAACATATTGATTCATTGCCGAAACATTTTTTTGCTCGGTGGGTAGAGAGTCGATCTGTGGACTGAAAGTTCCTAGGTTCAATTCCAGTCAAGGGCATGAACCTTGGTTGAGGGCACATCCCCAGTAGGAAGTGTGCAAGAGGCAGCTGATCGATGTCTCTCTCTCATCAATGTTTCTAACTCTCTACACCTCAATCTTCCTCTCTATGCAAAAAAACAATAAAATATATAACAAATATATTGATTACTTTTAACTTAATCAACCTTTCCATGACATTTCCAAATGGTCGTATTAAAAAAAAATACATTTCTGCCGGAAACGGTTTGGCTCAGTAGTTACAGCATCACCCTGCTGACTGAAGGATCCCGGGTTTGATTCCCGTCGGGGGCATGTACCTTGGTTGCCGGCACATCTCCAGTGGGGGGCATGCAGGAAGCGGCTGATCGATGTCTCTCTCATTGAAGTTTAGGACTCTCTATCCCTCTCCCTTCTTCTCTGTAAAAAAATCAATAAAGTGTATTTTTAAAAAGTACATTTCTCTTAACAGACAAATCGACTTTGGAAAACATTTCAGGGACAGTCCAGTGTCCTAAACTTATTCTAAAAGTCTTCACATAGACTTGGAAAAATCATATATATATATATATATATATATATATATATATATATGTATATCTTTAGAAAGATCATTTAAACATTGTACACTTCAATTACTTACTCAATATCAATTACATTAAAACTGATTCGCAGATTTCACCCTCTTTTTTTAATATATTTTCTTGATTTTTCACAGAGCACAAGGGAAAAGGACACAGTTACAAACATCAATGACAAGGATGCATCCATCAGCTACCTCCTGCACGATCCCCGTGGGGAGGTGCCAGCAACTAAGGTGCATGCCTGCCCTGGACAGGAATCGAACCTGGCAGTCCAACGCTCTATCCACTGAGCCAAACCGTTCTCGGCACATCCTCTTCTTTCATTACAATAACTAACACAATGTAAATTACTAATGAGCACACAATTACAACATTGACTTTCTCAAAAATGCATTCTTACATTCTAGCCATTGACTTACCGCAACCAGATCATTTCTCACCAATTCCATCGCCGTCGGACACTTCCACAGCTCCTCGTTGGACGTAACAGATTAAATAATTACCATGTCTAAAATCAAAATACCTTTACATTTTCAACCACACATTTCAAAGAAAATACAAGACGCAGTCAACGAAGACATTCACTTCTATCTTCTACACTTCATGAGGCAGAGTCACATCAACGTGTCACTATTATGTCATTTCAATAGATTTACACAAAACCTCGTTTTACTTTAGGAAATAATCTTCAAAATTTTTTAAAATATATTTTTATTGATTTTTTACAGAGAGGAAGGGAGGGGGATAGAAAGTCAGAAACTAACATTGAGAGAGAGACATCCATCAGCAGCCTCCTGCCCACCCCACATTGGAGTTGTGCCCGCAAGCAAGGTACGTACCCACGACCAGAATTCAACCTGGGACCTTTCAGTCCACAGGCCGAGGCTCTATAAACTGAGACAAACCGGTCTCGGCAAGCTTCACAATTTTTAACTTTACAGCCAACGGGCCTTAAACAGCAGCTGCCTTTTAAGAGAAACACTTCGGGCTTCTACAGATTGCCGTGAGAACCCAGCCTCTTGTTTTGCAGGGGTCATACCCAACATTTTTCTTAGGATACAAAAAAACCTTGGTTTTTATTCTCAGAATAGAAAAAACTCATGCTCAGGTCAAAAAATACTTTAAAAATAAAAAAATATTCCACAGTTGATCGCATTCCTTTTTACAATGCCATTTTCCTTAACATGGGCACACAAAGCACCGATCCATTACAATTCTAAAAAATTTTTCAGTGACTAACTGGGAGATGCAACAAACATGAGGCCATTGAATATGCCTTTCTCGGGGACTGCCGTCCATACTGGATGGCCAACTGACTCCCTTTCCCCACCTCCTTCTTCCTTTCCGGGAAAATTCAGTCATGCTCTGGCATCTACTCTTTGGATTTTACTCATTTTTTACATCATCATTTTTATTCATGCTTTCATTTTTTAGGGAAAGAAAACTTTTTTCGAAACAAACAATCATGGACACTTGCTGATAGATTCCTTTCATCCCTTTCACTGACTGGTTGAGCCTCATACAATATCACTTTGACCAGAAAAAAAAAAGGAAATAGCAACTCACTGTTGGACGAGCGCCTGCATCCAGTCACAGAGCCTGCCAACAAAATCTTTCTTCTCCAGCTCACACTCATACTGAGCACGATCTGCCTCAAACTCTGCCTCCTGGTCATCATTACGGTGTCAATCTTTAGCAGCTACCCTTTTCACTGCCGTCGCACGAGCAACACGTGGACGTGGAAGAGGCGCACATGGGATTCTTACACGTACGGACCCGTCCACTGGAGGCTCTAGGGCCGTGAACACATCCTACTTAGACATTCTTCAACTCTCC
>PVJN01043853.1:0-17596 GCA_004026805.1 Lasiurus borealis | reverse complement strand
CTGGGAGCAAGGACTCTAAGAGGTCACAGTACATCCAGAGTACACGTACAGATGTATATCTTATGCCGCCATCTTGGTTCCCCTTCAGAAAATCTTAATTAAAATTCATTCCTTAGCCTAGACTTAATTCAGAAGGTTTGGAATAAACCCAGGAGTGTGCCTTCTATATTAGTACCCCAGGTTATCCCAGCATGGGTGGCCTATGAGCCACTTTGAGAAATACTGAGTCAAAGGAATCCATCCAGAAAAACAATTCTCACCCTCAGTATTTATCTTTTTGAGAATCTACATTGCCCTCTGCGCTGGGCTTGTTTTAACTAAAAAATGCTGAATCGTCCTGGCAAGACTGCACGACCCCAGGATGATCTGCTTGCACCACAGATGCTGTCTCATCTACCCTGCACCATACAATTAAGAGGCAAGTGATTTTAGTACACCTGCTTTACGTGTGTGGAAACTGAGGCACAGAGATGTTAAATCCCTTGTTTAAAAGCCTCCAAGCTAGAAAGCGGTCGTCGATGGGATTCACACCAGATCCTGATGTTCTATATGCCAGGCTTCTGGATTTGTCTTGACTCATTTTCTGGAACAGACCGAATCCATGACAAGAGACTGAGGGAGGCCTTCCCACTTGTAACTCCGATGTGGCTGGCTTGGACTCAGGCCTGCAGCGGGGAGCTGTTGAGCAGCAGGGTGGAGATGTTGCTTTGGAGGAGGATTAAAGATCTTGGCCAAAATCCTTGGAGTCTGCAGGCTGCTGGGAAGGGCTGGATCTGAAAGAGAGCACAGTCCCGAGCCTCTGAGGTTACAATCAGCCACTAGACCTCAGCCGGCACTGGTTTCTGACCCTGGAAGGCCTTTCAGATTTATTCTGATGGATCAGTAGCAAGCACTGCGTGCTTCCTGAGGTCAGTCCAGACGTGCCGTCTTCAGCCTGGTTAGCATTGGTTCACTAGAAGCACAGCCTGAGATAAGGATTCACCTGCAGATGGTTTATTGGGGGAAGGCTCTTAGGGAAAACCAGTAGGGGAGGGAGGGAAGCAGAATGGAGTGGAGAATGAAATGAGGCAAAGAAATGGTCTTAGCCTTGGAAGGAGGAGCGGGGGTCTCCCTCAGACTGATCTCACTGGGAGCTCTGGAGCACATAAGGTGCAGTTACTGGCCACAGGGCTGGAGCACCAACAGCATCTGCAGTGGTGTTTCCCCATTGTTTTTGCTCCCAGGCACCCATTCTTTCTCCGACCAATGCCCTGGTTTTCCTCTGGGGGAATGTGCCCCACCTCTTAATCCCCCTCTACCAGCTCTGAGTGGAGTTGACCCACCCCAGCTTAGTCCTAGGCATTTGAGAAGTCAAAGTGGGGAAACTTCCCCATTTTTGAGTGGTTGCCAGTGTCCTCACCTTCTCTAGTGGAGTGTCATGTAAATACCAGCTGAACATGGCTTCTGGGAAGTCGTCCCCATGGTGACCATGAGCATAACGTCTTCGCTGGCATTCACTGGTACACAGTTCTTCTCAGAGCTGAAAGGGAGTCAGGGAACAGAGTGAGGAAGCTCCTTCAGGCACCGTGGCCACCTACCTGCCTGGTCTTTTGTCCAGTTGTTCTCAGTCCTTTGAGAAGGTGAGAAAGGGCCTTTTTTCAAGTGAAAGATGGAATACAAGCAACCCCCACCCCAACCAAAACTGGGAAGCAGCTTTGGCCATGAAAGTGGAGTGATTTGTGCCTGACTGAATTCCCATTGCATGCGCTGCCCAGGGTAATGTTATGGAAAGTCTGTAAGGCTGAGATAGGACGCTGGCCTCGAATTCTGTCCCTGGCACTTTGGGATGGGCGCCTTGCATAAACCCTCTGAGCCTCAGTTTCCTTGTGAGGGGATTAGAGCAGGCATTGTCTGTGATTCTTCCTCATACTAATACAGTGGTACCTCGAGATACGAGTTTAATTCGTTCCGTAACCTTGAGGTGTGGGAAACTGAGACGCTCTAGTCGCGGTAAACTGTTGGGTGGTGTGCAGCCAGCCGATCCACGTGATTACTCGTATCTCAAATGTTGCTCGTATTTCAAAGCAAAAATTGCTCTCGCGAGGGCTTGTATCTCAAAAATCTCGTATGTTAGGGCACTCGTATCTCGAGGTACCACTGTAATAATAATAAATAAATGCTCTGATTTTATATCATTATGCTACAGTTTATAAATGACTTCCATTGTTATTAGCTTATTTAATGCTTACCATACCTTATGAGTGTCATATTAGAATCCCCATATCATAAACCAGTAAACCAGATTGGGGAGCTTATATATGACTTGTTTCAGTGACATACTCCTAAGTAGGGGGATGGAATGTGAACCAACGTGTCTTAATTCGAATCCTGGGCTTTCTCTATAATGCCCCCTCCCTTGAGCCAATGGGAATTACTTTGGCACTTGCTGTGTTTTCAATCCATTCCCAGGACCTTTCAGTTATAACTTGAAAGCAGCTCTTTAAATCTCCCTACTCTTGTCTTCATGTCTATCCTAGGAGAAGTGTGCCAGACATTGTGAGGTTAAGAGTTTTAAAAAATACATTCTTTGTCTCAGCATTTGTTCCAGACGGTTCTTGGAGACTGGAAGGAGCTGTGAACACAGTGGGAACAGGTGTCAGACTTTGGTGGTATTGATAAAGTTGCCAAAGGACAAAGCCACAAGGTATGCTGAAGATCCTGGGGAATCTGCCTGTCTTTGGAAATGCTTTAGGGAACATACCAAACATTCAGGTCACAGGGAAATGGTCAAAAGCAAACCATTATGTTTACCAGTGGACTACAGACACCTCTTTGGTAGTAAAGAAAGAGGCATGTGGGAGGATGTGGCCAGCTGAAGGAGAGGTGGCACCCAGCCCTGGAACAGAGGGCCCAGTCCGGGGCCTTCAGAGGCCAGAGAAGCTCTTACAGAGATAGTTGCAAATATGTGCTGGGCCCTGAGACTAAGGCCAGCCAGGACTGGCCAGCCCCTCCAAATGAGAGCCTTCCTGTCCTACCTTTTCCCTTGCCTTCCTCCTCATCCCCTTCATCACTGGAGACACCCAAGTTGTTTTTCCTTGTGAGGAAAAGACTACTTACAATCTAAGACAGAGGTGGGGAACCTTTTTTACTGCCACTGGATATTTATAACATTATTTGTGGGCAATACAAAGTTATCAACTTAAAACTTAGCCTGTTGCCCTAGCTGGTTTGGCTCACTGAAAAGTGACAGCTTATGAATCGAAGGGTCCCAGGTTTGATTCTGGTCAAGGACATGACGTACCTGGATTCCAGGCTTGATACCCAGTCCCAGTCAGAGTGCATGCAGGAGGCAACTAATCCATGTGTCTCTCTCGCATAGATGTTTCTCTCTGTTCGTCTCCCTCCCTCCCACTCTCTCTAAGAATCAATGGAAAAATATCCTTGGACAAGGACTAACAACAACAACAACAACAAAATTAGCCTGCTGTCTTTGGTCAAACATTTAATTAGCTCACCCCTAATGTCTTGGCAGGGCCAGACCAAATGATTTTGCGGACCTTATATGACCAGCGGGCTGGGTATTCCCCACCCCTGATCTAAGAGTAAGCCATAAAGTCACAGGGCATGCTGAAATTTTATCTCTTATCCCCTGAGCAACTTTTTTAGGATACAAAAATTAATTTGCATTTGAATTATAGTCTATATATTATGTATAGTTACCGTCATCATTTCATTTTGGCTTCTTCCTCTTCCAAACTGGACTTTTGTTATCTGGCAAAGTTCCTATGTTTTTCTTCTGGAATCCATTGTCCTTTCTTGTCATCTCTTTTGCCAAATCCTTTACTGACAGCATGGTAAGCCAATACCCGCATAGTATTACCCTCTATTTTGCACACTTCTGAGACTGAAGGCAGAGGATGTTGTAGGTGGGGTCCTGGTAAGCTGGAGACTCTGGAACCTCATCACATTCCTGCCTGCTAACCTGACTACATTGCCCTCAAGGACTCTGTTCTTTTTATATTAAATGCAAATGTATGTGTGGTCTCCTCCCCTGGCTGGTGCCAGCCAGTCTGTCCTCTAGCCAGTCAGTTGCCCTGTCTCTATTCCAGTAAGAATTATGACACTTCTTCTCTTGTCCCTCTCTCTTCCCTTCCCACTCTTCAGTTTTTACCGCTCTTGCCCCTAAGGGTATGAGCTGTAGTTTCTCAGACACACTGTTTTCTAGAAATGATGGAAGAAATTGGAATACTCCTGCTCTCCCCTAATGGTTCTCAGTGAGGGTGATTTTGTTCCCCAGGGGACAGTTGGCTTTGTCTGGATATGTTTTTGGTTGCTAAGACTTGGGAAGCTGGTGCTACTGGCATCTTAGAGATAGAAGCCAGAGATGCTACTAAATATTCTATAATGCAAAGAATAGTCTCCACGACAAAGAATAATCCAGTCCAAAATGTCAGAAGTGCCAAAGTTGATAACCCTGTGACAATACACTCCAGGAGGACAGATAATGTCTGCCTTTGTCTTATTTTGTGACTCAGGTTGGATGCTCTTAATCATGTTTGTGTCCAGGACACCCTGGAAACTGGCTGATAGGAGCCTGGATTCTGAGTTAGGAAGGGGAGAGGAAGGAGATTTGGAAGGCAGCTACCAATCCCCAGTACCTTCAAGAGGGACTACCACATAGTAAATCCCAAATGGCCGCCCAAGGCTCTCTTCCTCATAGGAGAAGGATGCATTGAGTCCTACCGCTTTAAAGGTCAGCTCTTCTGGGATGCCATGAGCCACTGAGATGTTGACCAGTAGATCCTGTCCAAGTTCCATGTGGTCAGAAGCCCAGGAGTCCTGTAGCCCTGGCAGAGGTTTCATGAAATGGCCTGTGATGTTTGTGGAGGGTGCAGAGGTGATGGTGTTGCTGGTGGCTCGGATCTCCAGGTGGTGCATCCTTGGGGCTATCTCCTGCAGGGCTGCTCTGTCCTGGGTGAGGTTGTAAGGGAGCAGGGCCCGCTGTGTGATGGACTCAGCCAGGGTTGTGTTATCTGATAGCACAGTGTAAGTCACCTCCATTTCTGGGTGGGGCAAGAAACATTTAGGAATGTGATAACAACCATGTAGTTGATCATACTAAGATAGTTCAGACTCAAGCTCTGAAGTGAGATTCTGGGAATCAACAGGGATAACAGCATCTAATCTATTCTGATTGGTCACAGTACCTATAGATATAGCTATAATAAAGACATAAGTAAGGGTATACCTTGTCCCTGAATACTAAAGTGATTATCTCTGAGTATTGGATTCATGAGTTTTGGGTCCTCTCTGCTCATATGTGTATTCTAATTTATTTATACTATGCATGTGTTACCTAAAAACTTAAAAGTTTGTAATAAAAGTATTAAATTATTTGTTGACATATTTTTGTAGGGAGGAAGGCTAAAAAGGGAAGGCTAAGGGTACAGCTGATGTATATGCATTAGAATTAGCCTCAGGTCTTATTTCAGGAAGGAGCAAGTGAAGCCATTTCCTTCTACTCCCACAGCTAACTGCCAGACACCTTATCCACAGGAGAACTCAGTTTGTTGACATCGCAACGGTGATCTCTAACAGGTTGGGGCTGATTGTCCTTACTGAATGCTAAATATTGGGGTTGATTCTTAAAATAGGATATAAATCAACAAATTAGGATTCTTTCCAAAAGAAATTAGGCTAGTGTGTTTCTTGTTTGAATGATGATGATGATAATGATAAAGATGAAGATGACGACAACGATGATGATGATGATGGTGATGATGATGATGATGATGTAAGCCCTCGAGAGCAGGAATGCTGCCTTTCACATACCTGGCAAAGAGTGTCCTCTCAGTTATATTTGTAGAATGAATAAATACATGAAGGATTATTTTAAGCTTCTCCAGTTACACACAGTCACCATCTTCAGCCAACAAACACACCATACAGAAAGGAGTCCCAAGGACCAGTACTGTATGTAAAGCTTGGTTAGAGTTCCTATAAGTCATTGTTCTGACTGAAGCTTCAGGTAGTGTGAAGTCAGGTGAGGTCATGCCCTCACCTCTATAGCTCTGTGCTGCACAGTTTATATTACAAGTTTCTAGCTAGATCTCAAATTGGACCTGTGCCTTGAGGAAAGATGCTGGCTTGAGTGAGGATGGATCTTAGCTGGGAGGGTCTCTACTGAGAGAAGGGGTGGTTTTAAAATATTTAACACTGAAACTTGCATGGGTACAAACCAATTTGAATGGGTGTTCTGATAAATCAGAATGGATACTGTGACCAATCAGAATGGGTACTGTGACCAATCAGAATAGATTAGATGCTGTTACCAGTCACAATGAACACTGTGACCAATCAGAATGGATGCTGTGACCAATCAAAGTGGACATTATGACCAATGAAAAATGTTGCTATGACCAATCAGAATGGACATGATTAGAATGGCCTCTGTGACCAAACAGAAAAGAAACTGTGACCAATGAGAATGGACACCAGTCACAACAGCTGCTATGGCTGTAGCAGTGTGTGCATCCAAATATGAGCCCTGATTTGGGACAACATAATTGGACCAAATCGGTCAATGCTGGCAACATTGAGATGGTTTGGGCCCAGTTGGAACCACTCCTAGTCCTAATTAAATATCCCCAGCAAGGAGTGTCTTATAAGTTCAATGCTTGAGACAAGACTAGGGGCATGCAAAGAAGGACCTTTGGAAAGCTGGAAGCTCTCACTAGCTTAATAGCCTGAGACTTTGAACCTTTGATTCTGAACCTTTCCTCCATTTCTTCATCTGTAAAATGGAGACAGTAATAGTATACTGGGTGGACCAGTATATGTAAAATACTTAGGTCAGTTCCTGGCACACATGAGGTGCTAAACAAATGAATACTTAAATAACTAACTGATAAGTGATTGCTGTTAGTATTTATTAAAGCATGAGAGTTGGATGGATAAATTTGGGGGATATCAAGATTGCCTTGACCTTGACCATTTCTGCAGGTTCACCTCCATCGAGCTCCACCTGAATCCACATAGTATCCCTGAAGACAGTCTGGCAGAGAGGGCTGGCTTCTGATTTGGACAGGCCAGAGCACCCAGTCACACTGAATCTCTTCATCTTGTCTCAAATTGTCACTTGCTTCTGAGCTGTCACATGCCACTCACTAGTTGTGCACTCAGCAAACACAGTGAATTCCCTAGGGGATGTGAATTGGTGGATCACTTTGCTGAACAAACTGCCGGAAACAGAAATGTTACCAGTGTTGGGAATATGCAAACACATGCATTCACACGTGTGCACAACTGCAGTCACCCACCCCACACCTTTTCTGCACTGCAAAGATAAACAGGTGAAGAAAAAGATGCTACAAACCAAGCTCTCAGTGCTTGCAAAGGTGACAAGAAGACATCCTGAAGCAAGCGAGAGTGGAAGAAATAGCACTGACCAACCAGGGAGTTGAATATTTGGCTACAAGTCAGTTTTTTGCCATTTATTCCTTCTGTGACTCACATAAATCTCTTTTCTGGGTCTTCTTGCTTACTCTGTAAAATACTGTGCTCTAGCCTACCTCTCTGAGCCTTATTTCCCCCATCTGTGAAATGGGGTCAGATTCCAAACATATCAAAATTATGGGTTTGTTTTGCTTCTCATTTTCCCAAGGGGACTAATTACAACTCTTGAAGATCGTCTGCAAAGATGCACATTACCTCTTCTCCTGACCATCTCCCCATTTTCTGTCACACTCCTCTAACTATATGTTCACTGAGATCGCCTTTTTAATTTCTAAAATATGCCACCTCTTGTTCATCTCAAGGCCTGCAAGTACACTGGTCTTTGCTCAGACTCCTGTCCCTCCTTTGGTTCTCAGTTTAAACATCACTTCCTCATGGAAGCCTTCCTTAGGTTCCTTTTACTGCCATAGCTTTGCTGCTTCTCCTAAGTGATACTCATGCCTTGTGTGCTTGCTTATTCCCTGTCATTCTTCCTTGCTAGGCTGTTAGCACAGTGTCTGTCTAGCTCTCTGGTATACACCTGGCACTTAGCACATAGTTAGTACTTGAGAAATTGTTGACAAATGAGTATATTTGTGAAAAGACTTAGAAAACAGTAACCTGATTCTTGGTGCCAGCCAAAATGGAGTAAGCCCACCATAGCATATTTCCTCTATTGACCACAACTAAATACCTGGACAGAACTAAAAGAGAAACTACCTGAGGACTCAAAAGTGAAAACAGAAATAGCAAGCAGATTGGTGTTTCTCCCATGAAGATGGGAGTTTCCTATTCTGTGTCTTTTTAAAAAATCTCCTTTATCTCTTGGCTTTGTCCCTAGAGAAGTAGCCTGAGTCATGGAACTGTACAGTGGGTGAATAAACAAAAACCCCAAAAGAAATCCCCTCTGTTTAGACAGAGAACCAGTCAGTGAGTCTGAGAACACAGAGAAAATACCCACTTTTGTTTTGTTTTGTGCTGTGTCTCTTTTATTTTTGTTTTGTGCTGTTTTTTTTGTCTTCTTCTCCTGGCCCTGCACCAGGCTCTGCTTTCTTGAAGCTACATACATCATGTGGAGTGATGCGGATATTTAATCCCACTAAAAAATTCATAGCAGAATAGAGACCACAGAGGAAAAAGTCTGTGAACCTGATGACAGAGCAAGAGAAATCCAATCTGAAGAACAGAGAAGAAAAAGATTAAAATTTTAAAATGAACAGAGCATCAATAATCTGTGTAATAATATAAAAATGAAAAACGTGTCATTTGAGCACCACTGACAAGGGAGATTGGTGTAAAAAAAAAATGTATTTGAAGAAATAATAACTGAAAATTTCCCAAATGTGGCAAAACACATAGTGATTCAAAAAGCACTCTGATTTCCTAAAAGGGAAAAACAAAACAAAACTCATTAAAACCATACCCAGCCCTTTGGCTTTTCTCAGTGGATAGAGTATCACCTTCTGAAGGGTCCTGGGTTTGATTCCAGTCAAGGGCACATGCTTGGATTGCAGGCTTGATCCCCAGTAGGGGACGTGCAAGAGGCAGCCAATCAATGATTCTCATCATTGATGTTTCTATTTCTCTTTCCCTCACCCTTCCTCTCTGAAATCAATAAAGATATATTTTTAAAAGAATAAAAATAAAACCATACCCACACACATAATAACCAAACTGTTTAAAATAAAAAAATCTTAAAATCAGCATGAACATTACATATGGAGAAACTGATTATTTAAATGACTATAGCTTTCTCCTCAGAAACCACGAAGGTCAGAAGACAGTGAACAATATCTTTAGAGTGTTGAAAGAAAAGAATTGTCAACATATAATTCTGTACCCAGCAAAAATATCTTCCAGGAATTAAAGCAAAATAAAGAATTCTCAAACTCTAAGAATTTATTGCCAGGAAATTGACTTAAAAGAAATGGTGAAGGAAAAATATCTTCAGTTGAGGATTAACAACGACAAAAAGTTTTTTTATTTGAAGGGAAATTATATCAAGGAAACTTGGAACTTCAGGAATGAAGGGAGAGCACAAGGAATGGCCATCTTGGTAACGACATAAACTTTTTTCCTCCTAAGTTCTTTAAAATATGTATGAGTCTTGAAAGGGGTCTCAATGTATGTAGATGTCCTACATATGATAATTATAATGTAAATTTAGGCAGGTAAATGGACCTATATGCTTGTAAGTCTTCAACATTTTACTTGAAATGGTATAATAGTAACTCTAAGTAGACAGAAAAATTAGACATGTATCCAGAAATTCCCAGAGTATTTATTAAAAAAAAAGTAATACAAAGAGATATAACAGAAAAAAAAACACAGTATTTTCTTGTTTTAAAATCTGCATTATCTGATATTAACAATGCCCACTGCAGCATTCTTCTGGTTAGTGTGGCTGGTAGACCTTTCTTCCATTATTCTATTTTTTTAACCTATCTATATTATTATATTTATAGTGGGTTTCTTATATACAGTATATGGCTGAATCTTGTTTTTTTAATATCTCATAGGGATGTTTGGGGCATTTTCAATTAATGTAATTATTCATTTAGTTGAATTTAGATCTATTATTTTGGTATTTGTTTTCTGTTTGCCCCCTCTGTTTATTCCTCACCCCTGGTTCCTCTCCTTTCTTGGCTGCTTTTTGATTACTGAATATTTTTAGTATTCCATTTCTATAAACCCAATAGAAATGTGTTTGATGTGCACCAAAGACAAGCAGTACTACAATGTTCATGGCTGCACAATTTATAATACTCCAAGTGGGAAATCACTCAAAATGCCTACCAGTGCTAGAATGGAGAGGTAAATTGAGATATATTCACACTATGGGATGCTATCCAGCAATAATAAAAAAGAAATCATAATTATACACAACAGTAAGGATAAATGTCAAAAACACACTACTGAAATGAAGTCAGACACAAAAGAGAATATATAATCCTTTATAAGATTCCATTTACATAAGTTTCAAATACAGGTCACACTATTTGATGATGTTAGAATCCTTGGAGGGCATGTTGAGGTGGGGGGTGGTTTCTGGGAGACTGGCTATGTTTTGTTTCTTGATCTAGGTGCTGGTTCATTGGGTAAAAATTAATTGTTCTGTATCTTTTGGAGCACTTTCCTGTACATCTGTTATGCTTAAATAGAATGTTTAAAAATTGGTTCAAGACTCTGACATTCACTGATTTGTATACTATACTGTTTGATGATTGATTTTAATGGGATGCAACTTAAAAAGAAAATGGAGAAGAAAGCTCACATTTTTGGTCTTTTCTTACAATTTCCTATTGTTAAGAACACCATAATCTGTGTCATTTTCTTTATGCCACTCACAAATTGCCAGCCAGCTTGCTGGATGAGGCCATCTGACCAAATCGGGCAATGTGATGGAATGGAAAGGGTAGGAAATTAAAAATGAGATCTCCTAGGGCTCTTAGGGTTACCTGTAAAACCTAATGACTCAATTAACCTTTCTGAGCCTGAGTGCCCTTGTCCATAAAATGAGGTGAGAGCTATTCCTGGCTGGGTTGTAAAGTTCAAATGAGGCCATGGCTGAATAAGTATCTGGCATGTAATTGTCTCCTATATTGTAGCTTTTTGTATAATAGGATGACATTTACGCACTTAGCCTATTTAATAAAATTAGTATGTACTTTCATGTAATATTAATATAATAGTAACAATTACCTGCTTTTTAGAATCAACTCTGTACCAGTTATTCTTTGTAATCCCATTTACTCCTTAAAGTTACCCAATGAGTATTAGTTGACACTGGCAATACTAATAATCACAGAGCTTGTAACTCCGTGGCCTAAAGATTCCTGTGTATCCTTTGTAGTGGATTTGGTGGCGTGTCATCCAGATTCCACCCTTCAAGACCGAGGCCTACACCACCACCACCCCTGCCCAGCATCCTGGCATGATAGTGGCTGCGGGCTCACAGCGGAACCACCTCCAGGAATTCTTAGCCAAAGTGAGCTAGCTGCCTGTCCCAGGTGACATCCCTTCCCCGGGAACATCCTGAATCCAGTGGCTGTTCAATGTCAGTGGGGCCTGTGCTGTTACTGCATCTTACCCTGCCCCGTCTCAATAATCCCTGGGAAACCCGCACTCCAAATCAATGCCCGTGTCCTGGTGCTTAACCCGCGTGCGCTCTAAAAACAATGTCTTTATACTGGTAGGTCTCGAGGCTCTTCATCATCAGACCTCTTTGAGTTTTCCATCTTTCATTTTCCCCACGTTCCCCTGAACTCCCAGTAGAGTGAGGAGCTCACAGTTACCCTCCAAATCCATGACTTCCCTTGGGAGATTGGCTATGTTTTGTTTCTTGATCTAGGTGCTGGTTCATTGGGTAAAAATTAATTGTTCTATATCTTTTGGAACACTTTCCTGTACATGCTTAAATAGAATGTTTAAAAATTGGTTCAAGACTCTGACATTCACTGATTTGTATACTATACTGTTTGACGGTTGATATTAATGGGATGCAACTTAAAAAGAAATGGAGAAGAAAGCTCACATTTTTGGTCTTTTCTTACAATTTCCTATTGTTAAGAACACCATAATCTGTGTCATTTTATTTATGTCATTCTCTGCTCCTGCCTCCTATTTCTGGACCAAGGATTTCAAGCTCTACAGTCCTTTCTGATCAGGCTTTCACCGAGTTCTCTCTTCTGCGCCTCCCAACATCTGTGTACATCCCAGGCACTCTAAGGCTTATCCTGGCTTGTGAAGGATCCATTTCCAGGGACATCCCCCTCCAGACTTGGCTGTGTGGCTCTGAATAAACTAAGAACAATGGCAATCCCTAGATCTGTCAGTAGGTGGCGCTGAGTTACCTAATGCTAGACTTGGACAAATTTAACCTTATGCAAATTGTTCCATAAGGAACATCATTTCAGAAATGTAGAAAGTTTTCCATTACTGAGAAACAAAGCAGCCTGCCATGCAAATGTGCACAAGACGTGGGGAGTGCAAGGCGAGAAGGACCTTCTCAAGGAGCAATCGTTTGACTTTCATTATACCTGTTCTATTGGAGGCTGTAGTCTCCCCATTGGCTCATGTAATTTCTCTACGATGGAAATGGAGCCTCCATTTTAAGCAGAAGTAGGAGTCTATACAAACCCATAAAAGAAAAACACAGTCACGTCTACACAAACATATGTGACTTAAAATTCATGCCGTTTTTCATTGTAAATTGAGTTCTGAGGCTGCTAAGACCGATTAGAAAGCACCAGAAATACATTTCCCAATCTTAATAAAAATAATAGAAGAAGGTGAGTGAGTAGTTTCAAGATCTAACAAGTCTTTAAAGAAAATTTGAGTATTCGGGTGGGGTGATGGCAGGGGATATTACCATCTATTTCTTTTGAAAGGGGGGAAAAATGACCATCACTTTCACTTACAGTTAATGCCCAAGAGATTGCAAATGTGAAGCATCACTTATTGTTGTTTGACTTAGATTATGAAAAAATTTAATCACACACAGAATTCAAAGAGTAGTATGATAAATATCCTTGGACTCACCATCCAGAGTAGACATTTGCATTTTGTTCCATTTTCTCCAGTTTTTAACTACTGTTCGTTTATTGCTAGAAGGTCCTTGTGTAACTGAAAGTCTTAGCGGGGCTACAGACAGTGCATTTTAACTTACGCTAAATTCAAATTCTATAAAATGTTGGGATTAGGAATGTATAACTTGGCATTAGTTCTTTTATTGATGAAATAGTAGCAAATGGAAAGAAGCCTACAGAAAATACCATGGTATTTGTATTACTTAAACATTTTTTCCCTAAGCATCTTCATGTGTAATTTCTCATTTTACTCCAATTATGGCAGGCGTCAATATAAATGTGACACAACCTTTCTTACTTTATTGAAGTTTTCATTTCCAATGCCATCGCCTCTAATCTCGGAGTGGGCATTCCTTTCTGTGTGCCATTTCTGTGACCACCCTTCAAACAAAACAAAACAAAACAAAAAACAAAACAAAACAAAACAAAGCTGATCCTGGGTTCCTTCCTTTCTTTCACGTAGCTGAACTGAGGTCTGTTCAGGGCCACAGTCCTGGGATTCCATCATAGACAGTCACCTGTTACTATTTGACACAGCGTTTGGGTTTATAGTAGTTGTCCGTCCAATAAATGTTTAGTGAGTGAAACAAAAGGTAAAAATACTTGGCACTTTGAACAGTCTCCAGGTGATCTGTAGGGTCCACTTAGATTTGTGTATTTTTTCATGTAAACATTTCCTTTTTGGTTGTTTTATTCATTGTAGCTTTAGAGTAATGGAAAGAGCATAGACTTTATAGTAAAACCAATCTAATCCCCCTCCTAGCTGTGATATTGCTATGGGATTTGGAGCTATTTAATTTCATGCACCCTTATTTATCTTGTGGATAGCGCAAACATTTTTATATTTAATCCTTGGTGTCCTATGTGGCCCAGTAGCTCTGCCTCCCCAGTTACCTGAGGTGGATACTCTTTGGAAATAGGTTTGAAAATAGATATTATAAGAGGGACTGTGAATGGAGGGTTATACAGTGAGTATTCTATGAAGCAGGAATTCAAATTGAGATTTTTCTGGTTTTACAACCTGTGTTCTTTTTATACCACCCATTTTAATTGCTATCTTGATTTGTTCCTTTTTCTGTCATATATAGTATATTTATTAGTTGCTTGGTGCACAGGAATTCATGCATGGGTGGGGTCCAGCCAGCCTGCCCCAATGGGGGCCAATGGGAGTTGGGCTGGCAGGGGAGAGGGGCTGCGAGAGGTTCACCCACTGGCCCCGCTCCCAATCAGGGCCTGTTGGGGAGCCGAGCCAGCTGGAGAGAGGATTGCAGGAGGTTGACTGGCCCCACCCCCGATGGGGGCTGATCAGGGGCAAGGCTGGCAGGGGGACCGAGGGAGTTTGGCCAGCTGCAGGGGGCATCATAGCAACTGGTCGTTCCAGTCATTCTGGTCATTCCAGCATTCCAGTTGCCTGCTTTTTATATATGTAAATATCACTACATATAAAAGACTAATGTGCAAAGTGTCCCCTCGAGAGTTCAACTGGGAGTTTAATCACTCACTGTGATCTGCACTGACCACCAGGGCATGGCGCGGGATGAAGGAAGGCCCCAGCCAGCAGCCTGAAGGCCCCAATTGACCCTGATCGTCAGCCAGGCCTAGGGACCCTACCTGTGCATGTATCATGCACTGGGCCTCTAGTATGTATATATGACAGTGAAGGAAACAGAAACCCAAGGCTGGGGATTGTTTCTGGGTCTGACACATTAGCAGGTGTTTGTGATTAGAACCCCAGCCTCAGATACCAGTGTGTTTGGCACAATACCTGAGACCTCAAAGCATTGTTGAATTGGAGACCTGCACTCACTGGAGCAACTTTGGGCTGTGGATAGGACTGGTCCCCTATTTGCCTCACCACAACCAGTGCTTTTGGGAATGCTGGCACCCACGGGGCCAGAATTGGGGATTAGAAGTGAGGCGTTTGGGCCTCTGTGCTTTCCCAGGGAATCCATGTTGAACTGGAGTTCCTGTAAGGAGCCTAAGCATCCAAAGAGCACTTAGATTTTCTGAAACAGTCTGGGTCACCTCCTGCTGGGGCATTGGAGCTTACCAGGTAGGACTTTGAAATACTATGAGTTGTGTTTAGCTACTATCAGGTTGGGGAGGTAACTGTTTCCTGGCGGGGTGTTTGTGTGTGGGGGAGAGAGGGGGTGGAAAGGTGGGGGTAGTGCTCTCAGGCCCAGATACTATGCACTGTATAACCCACCAGTAACCTCAGAGGCTGAGCTCCATTCAAGGCTAGACAGTCCTGATTGCATCATAGCATTGTGTGGCTTGGTCAACACCACTGTATCTTTGTTAAAACAAGATACCAGCCAAAACCGGTTTGGCTCAGTGGATAGAGTATCGACCTGCGGACTGAAGGGTTCCAGGTTCGACTCTGGTCAAGGGCATGTATCCTGGTTGCGAGCACATCTCCAGGAGGGGGTGTGCAGCAGGCGGCTGATCGAGGTCTCTCATCGATGTTTCTGGCTTTCTATCCCTCTCCCTTCCTCTCTGTAAAAAAAATCAATAAAAATATATTTTTTAAAAAAATAAGATAACAATTATCTAGCTCAGCATCATCCAGTGCAAATAGTATGAGCCACATGTGTAATTTTAAATTTTCTAATAATAGCCATACTGAAAAAGGTAAGAAACAGGTGAAATTAATTTATTTTCTTTAACCCAATCTATCCAAAGTACTACCATTTTAATGTGTAATCAATATAAAAATTATTAGTGAGAAAAAAAAACTTTAGTGAGATATTTACATTCTTTTTTGGGAGGTAGGGTGGGGGACTCAGTCTTAAAAATCCCATGTGTACTTTACATGTACAGCATATCTTAACTTAGAACAGCCACGTTTCAAGTGTTCAGTAGCTCACATGATGAGTGGCTGTTACATTAGACAGCACAGCTCTAGTGAGATTATGTGTGAAAGCTGCCTGGCTGGACTATTATTAATATTGTTAGTATTATTTTTATAATCCTTACCAATAAAAAGCATTCCCAGGTGAGCATCTTCTTTACCCCAGTACCTACTCCCCAGACAGTGTCCCTGGAGAGATTCTACACCGCGCCAAGCCAAAAGGACCAGCTCTCCATACCTGTTCATGTGGCTTCCATAATGAGAAAAGGGTGAGCATCCATTTCTCCCACACCCCTATGTATGCCCCTTTGTTCTATGGCTCTGTCATTTCTTCCATCAATAGGTATAGTTTCTCTACCTGTTGAATCTGGGCGTGGCCATGAAACTTGCTTTGGCCAATGGGTCATTACAAAACGTGACACAAGTAGATTTGAAATATGCTTGCACATTGGGCCTTGCTCTCACTTGCTGCTGGGAACTCTTCTGCCACCACCCGAGTGAGCCTGCGCTGGCTTATTGGGTGATGAGCAACCCATGCTCCTAGCTCATGATAAGCTGACCACTGGACACATGAGTGAGGCCATCCAGCCCCCGCTGAACCTACCCAGACAAGGAAATCCACCTAGCTGATTTAAAGAACCATGCCAAATAATAAATACTGTTATAAGTTTTGGGATGTTTTGTTATGCAGCAAAAATTTTGACTGATAACATCCTGAATCAAGACTCAGAGGTTCCTCTTACCTGGGGGAGGGAGGGTAGATCAAAAGTGTGACCATCCCCTGTGATAATGATACAGGACAGGTTTCCAGTGTAGGGGAAGAGGAGCTACATCAAGGAGATGGTGACATTATCAAAGATGAAATCCTAATTGGATACTGTCAGCTGCAGGCCCGCAGGTGAAAACACAAAGGGCCGTGTGCCATTGGAGAGCAAAATTGCATGCTTAGCCGAAACCGGTTTGGCTCAGTGGATAGAGCGTCGGGCTGGGGACTGAAGGGTCCCAGGTTCGATTCTGGTCAAGGGCATGTATCCTGTTTGTGGGCATATCCCCAGTAGGGGGAGTGCAGGAGGCGGCTGATTGATGTCTCTCTCTCTCATCGATGTTTCTGGCTTTCTATCCCTTTCCCTTCCTCTCTGTGAAAAATCAATAAAATATATATTTTTTTAAAAATTGCATGCTTAAAACGGACTCTCTTCTATCCACCTGTCCTGCATCTTTGGGTGGGATTTTTAAAGCTTTCAAAAATTTTAGTTTTACCTTTTAAAGTTCTTTTGAATTTTATTTTTTGTCATTAGGTAATATATGACTAATAATTTGAAATGTACAACCCCCTTCCACTGCCATACCTCAGCCCATCCCCCATTCTGCTCTTCAGAGGCAACCACTGTTATCAATATCCAGTTTCACCTTCTAGAGATATTCATACGTACTTTTCTATTTATACAAATGGTGCATATTATATTCATTATTTGACACCTTCCATTTTTTTCACTTAGTATATCCTGGAGATTGTTCTATATAAATTCAGTTAGAGCTGCCCTGTTCTTTTTAATAACTACACAATGTACCGTAATTTATTTGCCAGGATTCTATTGATTGTCCAAATGCATTTTATAATGTTTAAAAAGACAAAAGGCTAAGCACCTTTAAGAAAATCTACTTGGCTAAGGTGGCCGATGAT
>PVJN01043852.1:0-11533 GCA_004026805.1 Lasiurus borealis | reverse complement strand
AAGGGGGAAAAAAGAGAAACAAATGTAATAATCTGAATAATAAAGATTTAATTTTTAAAAAAGAGTCTTATTTTCTCTTTATTTTACTTTCGGATTAGTGTTCTACATTCTATTTTCATCTTTCTTTTAGCATCATTTTACTCTATCTCATCATTATGTTTAGGCCAATACTCTCTTCCTCAATATTCCCCTTTTATTGTCCCATTTCTCTTTCCCTATTCTATGTTTTTACCACCTTTTAAAATCTCATGCTAGTTATGTATCTAATTACCAATCCCCTGATCCAAATCCATACACACATCTCTCTTCTCTTTCTGCAAGACCCCCAATTTTTCTCTCTGTACTTTTGTTGTTGTTTGATTGATTATATCGTTTTTTTTATGCTTATTTATGAAATTGGTTCACTTTTTCTGTTAGTTTTTTTGCTTTGTTTTCCATAACCTCACTTGTTATTAGTTGTTTGTAGTTTGCATTCATCTCTAGGTATTTGTTTCTAGCATTTTTTGGGGATTAGTGGCTCTTTGATTGGAGTTTTCTCCCCATGTAAATAGTCCCCCCCCCCCTTCTTTCTTATTCTCTTTCGTTTCTCTCTTACTGTTTTTTTTCCTTATCCCATTTTCATTTTTGCACTCCACTTTTTTTCTTTTTTCCTTTCTTATTCTCTAATTCACCTTTCTCTGGTGGTCACCTTTATATGAGGGTCTTAATACTGTGAATACATTATTGTTCAGTGCCTCATGCATTGTGCCTTGTTGTGTTGTATTTTTTTGTCTTTAAATCAACACAGGAGAGAGAAAACTACATAAGCAGACACGCAGAGAAGAGAGATCATGGGAGACAGAGAAACAGCCCGCATATGAAAGAAAAGCAGGCACCAACAAAAAAGGAAGTAAACACAATGGAGCAAACAACCTGCCAGAAAAAGAATTCAGAGAAATGGTCAAAAGGTAGCTGAAAAAAATGGAAAACAAATGCAACAATATGTGTAAGAATCAAGAGGAGATGAAGAAGAACCAAGAAGAAATGAAAAATGACATCGCTGCTATAAAGAACTCCATAGGAAGCATCAACAGTAGAATTGAAGCAGAGGACCACATCAGTGAGCTAGAAGACAAAGTAGGAAAAAGTACCCAAGTAGAGCAGCTCCTAGGAAAAAAATTAAAAAGCAGAAGGAGAGCCTAAGGGAACTTTGAGAGAACACAAAACAACATCCACATAACAGGGGTTCCAAAAGGAGAGAAAACTGAGCAAAGAAGAGAAAACCTGTTAAAAGAAATGATAGAAAACTTCCCTGAAATAAAGAAGCAAAATCTCACAGAAATACAAGAAGCTCATGGAGTCCCAAAGAAGATGAACCCCAAAAGACCAACGCCAAGGCACATTATAATTAAATTGGCAAACACTGATGACAAAGAGACTTAAAAGTGGTCAGAGAGGGACAGAAAGTTACCTACAAAGGATCCTCCATCAGACTATCAACTGATTTCTCAACAGAAACATATCAGGCCCGAAGGAAATGGAATGAAATATACAAAGTCATGCAAAGGAAGGGTCTGAATCCAAGAATACTGTATCCAGCAAGACTATCAATGAAAATTGAGGGTGAAATCAGGAACTTCACAGACAGAAATGGACTAAGGGAGTTTATTACCACCAAACCAGTAATATAAGAAATGCTAAAGGGTCAGCAATAGAAAGAAGAAAATAGGAAGCAAAGAAGGAACACAGGGGTAAAGAATAAAAATGGCAACAAACAAGTACCTACCAATAATAACTTTAAATGTAAATGGACTAAATGCCTCAATCAAAAGACATAGGGTAAATAGTGACCTTACAGAAAGACAGACTAAAAAAGCAATCCTATTTACCATGGCACCAGAAAAATTAAGATATCTAGGAATAAACTTAACTAAAGAGGTAAAAGACCTATACACAGAAAACTAAAGGACACTGAAAAAAGAGATACAGGAAGACGTAAACAGATGGAAGAACATATCATGTTCATGAATTGGTAGAATCAGCATCATTAAAATGTCCCTACTCCCCAAAGCAATCTATAGATTCAATGCACTCCCCATTAAAATACAAACAGCATTTTTCACAGACTTAGAAAGTAGTACTCTCCAAAAATTCATCTGGAATAAAAACAGACCTGGAATAGCCACAACAATCCTGAGGAAGAAGAACAAAGTAGGTGGAATTTCAATATCAGATTTCAAGCTGTATTATAAAGCCACTGTTCTCAAAACAGCCTGGTACTGGCACAAGAATAGACATATAGACCAATGGAATAGAATAGAA
Source organism: Lasiurus borealis (assembly GCA_004026805.1). NCBI lineage: Eukaryota > Metazoa > Chordata > Mammalia > Chiroptera > Vespertilionidae > Lasiurus > Lasiurus borealis. The sequence continues at coordinate 9,232 of PVJN01043852.1, read as the reverse complement.
AACCCAGATAATGACCCAAACCACTATGTCCAATTAATATTTGACAAAGGAGAAATGAACAAACAATAGATAGTCTCTTCAATAAATGGTGTTGGGAAAATTGGACAGATACATGCAAAAAAAAAATGAAACTAGACCACCAACTTACACTATACTCAAAAATAAACTCAAAATGGATAAAGGCCTTAAACATAAGACAGGAAATCATAAAAATAGTAGAGGAATCCATAGGCAGCAAAATCTCAGACATTTGCCAAAGCAATTTCTTCGGAGATATTGCTCTAGGGAAATGGAAACTGAAGAAAAAATAAACAAATGGGACTACATCAAAATAAAAAGTTTTTGCATAGTAAAAGAAACTGTCAGCCGAGACCGGTTTGGCTCAGTGGATAGAGCGTCAGCTTGCGGACTGAAATGTCCCAGGTTCGATTCCGGTCGGGGGCATGTACCTTGCTTGCGGGCACATTTCCACTGTGGGGCGTGCAGGAGGCAGCTGATCGATGTCTCTCTCTCATCGATGTTTCTGACTTTCTATCTCTCTCCCTTCCTCTCTGTAAAAAAAATCAATAAAATATATTAAAAAAAAAAAAGAAACTGTCAACAAAACAAGATAGCCCACAGCATGGGAGAACATATTTGCAAATGTTACCACTGATAAAGTTTTAATCTCCAACATAATCAGGGAACTCATTGAATTGATAAGAGGACGATAAATAATCCAATAAAAAAAATGGACCTAAATAGAAACTTTTGAAAAGACAGAAGGAAGGCCAAGAAGCATATGAAAACATGCTCAAAGTCAGTAATTATCCGAGAGATGCAAATCAAAATGCAATACCATCTCACACCTGTCAGAATGGCTATCATAACAAATTAAAACACAAGTGCTGGCGAGGATGCAGAGAAAAAAGAACCCTCATGCACTGCTAATGGGAATGCAGACTGGTGTAGCCACTGTGGAGAAAAGTATGGAGTTTCCTCAAAAAACTAAAAATGGAACTACCATTTGACCCAGTAATCCCACTTCAAGGAATATACCGTATTTTCCGGTGTATAAGACTACCAGGCCTATAAGACGAACCCCCCCAACTTTCCCAGTTAAAATATAGAGTTTGGGATATACTAGCTGTATAAGACTACCTCTCTTCCAACACACACCAATAAATAAATAAATAAATAAATAAATAAGTAAATAAATAAATAAAAAACACATCATATTTGATTTCAATATAATTTTAATTCAAATGCTTGTGTCATGCAGGTACTTAGCAGGAAAACTGTCACTTATAGACATAAGGTTGTTTATCAGCAAACATGTAAACATAAAACAGTGCCAGTGGATTAAATTTTTCCTAATTCACTCTAAAGCTGAAAGGAAGGATAAGACAATAAACCCATGGGAGCTGCCATGCTGTTTGTTTTCTAAGCTGTCGACCAAACTGGAACTGATGATGATAGGAGGAAGATAACAAGCAATAGAGAGAAAGAGAGAGAGAGAGCAAGTGCCAGGCAAGTCCCTGGTGAGTTAGCAACATCCATCATAACTGCAAGCTACGGTATTTTTACATGTTTTTCTGGTGTGAGTTTCCCTTTAAAAGTCTTCACAATCCTCCTGTTCACCAACTGATATCATAAGTACATCAATGACATCTTGTGATACATTTGTAAGGCAGTCATTGTATGGATCAAATTCCATATCAGATGGTGTGGTCTCAGCTTAGGCTTCCTCTTCATCTTCCCAAAAGTAGTCATCCTCCATAACATCTAATGAATTTGATATGCCACACTTCTTGAAAAATTACTGTTTCTGCATCAATATAATTCCAGGCTTTTATGACAAACTTGCACAAAACATCCAACTGTGGAGCATGCATGTTTCCTCCTTTTGTGAATTACTTTTTGCCGCTAACCATCCATTCATTCCGTTGTTCTCGAATGTGATCCTTTTTTAAATATGTATTTTATTGATTTTTTACAGCGAGGGAGAGGGACAGAGAGTTAGAAACATTGATAAGAGAGAGACAACCGCCTCCTGCACGCCCCCTACTGGGGATGTGCCTGCAATCAGGATACATGCCCTTGATCTGAATCGAACCTAGGACCTTTCGGTCCGAAGGCTGACGCTCTATCCACTGAGCCAAACCAGTTTCAGCTGGAATGCAATCTTTAAATGGCTTGTTTAGGCACACATCCAGTGGCTGTGCCAAGGATGTCAATCCTACAGGAATAACTGCCACATCTGTGTTTAGTCTTACAAGCCTTTGCTTGGTGCTGAAAGTTAAATGAGCCCTGAACATATCCTACACCAGTAGACTATACCTCCTTCTCTGCTTCTCAGATCTCGCACATGTGTGCACATGCAGCTTCACTGCAGTCCTCAGGAGCAAGATCTGAGAGGCAGAGGAGGTACTGAGAAGCAGAGGAGATACGGTAATAGGATACAAGGGCAGGCCACTGGGGTCAGAGAGGCGTGTTTTGCTGGGCACAGCGCTGCTCTATCTCTTTTTTCCATACCCTGGGCATCCCGGAAGCCTGCAGCTTATGCCGCCCTTCACTTACACCTTCCCGGTGAGGTGTTCTGTCACCTCATCATCGGGACTGTGGTAAGTCACTTATTTCCACGAATCCTGGTGAGTGTATTTTCTTCTACCATACTTGTACAGAACCGCCCTTGCTGCTTTTTGCTGCTTTTATACAGTCGCCGCATATGGCGGGGATGAGCCCGGCCGTTTTTGAGCTCCCCACATCGTATGCGGTGACTGCAGATTCTCCAGTCTGGCTTGGAAGTTTCAGTACCCACCCTATAAGAGGACACCCAGTGTATAAGTCAACCTCCGACTTTTGAGATTTTCCTGGGTTAAAAAGTCGTCGTATACGCCAGAAAATATGGTATCCCAAAAAATTAGAAACGCTAATCAGAAAGGATATATGCATCCCTATATTCATAGCAGCACAATTTATAATAGCTAAGATTTGGAAACAGCCTTAATGATCATCAGCAGGTGAGTGAATTAGAAAACCATGGTACATCTACACAATGAAATACTATGCTGCCATAAAAAAGAAGGAACTTTTACTATTTGCAGTAGCATGGATGGATCTGGAAAGCATTACGTTAAGTGAAATAACCCAGGCAATGAAAGAAAAATACCAAATGATCTCGTATGATCTCACTCATTTATGGGAAATAAAGAACATTATAACCTGATGAACAAAAATATAGATACGGAGGCAGTAAACCACCGAAAAGATTGACAAATTACAGCAGGAAGGCTGGGGAGTGTTGGAAGGGGAGAGAAAGGGATCAATAAGAGAACTTGTATGCATGCATAGAAGCATAATCAATGGACACAGCAATGGGGGGTTAGGGCATGCATGGGAGTGGGGGGCGATGGGAAGATATGTACACATATAATACATTAATTAAAAATAATTAAAAAAAAAGAGAGAAAATGGCGGTGGACAGATGCGTCTGGAGCTTTGTCGCTGGGCAGAGGAAGAGAGAGCGGCTGAGAGTGCACTGGGAGTGTTTGTTGGCAAGTTAAGAGTCAGTTATCCTTGAGGAGAAGGCAGGGAACAGCTGGAAGGGGCTCTCCTGGCCAGGCAGCCCCACTGCCACGGGGTTTTGGCTGCCGGAGCCACCAGCGCGAATGCGGACACCGCGCCATCTTGCAGAGGGAGGTGGATGTCTGCGGTGGTCTGAAGCCGGCAGCTGGGGCCCCCATCGAGGAGCAGGGGACCTGGGGACCCAGAACTCTGCTCTCCAATCTGCGCAGACCCTCGGCGGAATCAGAGATCCACAGAGCACACGGAAAGGTCAGATTTCACCTGAGATAAGAGAGGTGGATGTCTGCGGAGGTCTGAAAGCTGCGGCTGATGGAGGCACCCACAGAGCAGACCAAGCAGCCGCAGCTGGGGACTCAGAGCACGGCTTTCCAGGCGGCGCGGGAGGCGGATTCAGAGATCCACGTGGCTCGCGGAAGGGTCAGATTTCGCCTGACACAGGGCCAGGTCTCCTACCGCCAACACCAGAGATGCGCACACTGTGGGAACTGGGCTGCAGGAAAGCTGCCTCTGGAGAGGTCCGCAGAGGTGGTCAGGGCGGGATCCCTAAGTGTGGAGGCAAAATCTCTGAGCTGTTGACAGAGGGGAGCTCTGGAAAACGACTCATTTTTTTCTGGGGCAGAGGGACAGCCTGGGAGTTATTACAGTGTCCTGGCTGCAAAATCCCCACAAACTGGCTTTGAGAACCACAGAGTAGCAGGATCTGAGCACAGCCTAGAGAGGTCCTGTGCTTTGTCTCAGAGATCAATTCTGAAACACTGCCACCCAGTGGATGACACACAAATTGACTCTCGCATAACCCACAAAAGAATAAAGAGATTAAAACACCAAGAGGGGAACACAGGGAACTGCAATACCTTCCCTAAGGAAAACAGGAGTGCCATGCTGAATAATAGTGGAAGTGAAGGACCATTCTATTTTTTTTCTTTTTCCTTTTTTAAATTTTTACATATTTTAATAAAAAAAATATTTTTTTCTTTCTGCCTCAATTGAATTTACCTTTTTAATTATTACATTTTTGTTTTAAACTAGTATTATTAATTACTACTAGTACTTTAGCTTTTTGGAAAAAAACAAGTGTGATTTTGATTTCTCTTTATTTTATTTCGGGATTAGAGTTCTACATTCTATTTTCATGTTTCCTTTAGCATAATTTTACTTCAACTCAACTCTACCTTTATGCCAACATTTTCCTCCTAACTCTACTTATTTTGTTGTTTTGTTTCTCTTTCCCTTTCCCAACTTTAGATTCTCCCTATTCTTTCTCTTTACCTGGTTAAAATTTCACCCCATTTATATATCTAATTTCAAATCCCCTACTACAAGTCCACACAAACCTCTCTCTTCTTGTCTTCACTAGCCAAAAAGTTGTTTTTTCTCTATGTCCTTTTGTTGCTATTTGCCTGAAAAGTGATTATATCGATTTTTTAAAATTTTATGTGAGATTGTTTTAGTTTATTCTACTAGTTTTATTTTGCTTTTTGCTTGCTTTGATTTTTACCTCTCTTTTCCCTCACCTCCCTCAATACCAGTTGCTATTTGCAGTTTGTATTAATCTCTAGGTACTGGCCTTTATTGGGATTAGTGACTGTTCTATTGGAGTTGTCTCCTGACATCTATATTTTGTTCCCCTTTTCTCTATTATATGCTTTCTTTTCTCTCTGACTTTTTTCTCTTCGCTCTTTTCTTCTCCTTCTTCTCCCTTTTATTTTCTTATTTTGTTTTTTTGTTCGTTTATTTATTTATTTATTTATTTATTTATTTATTTTTCTCACTCTCCCAATTTGATTTTGGCATTTCCTTCTTTTCTTTTCCCCTCATTTTCCTCTTCTTCTCTCTCTATTTAGCCCTAATTTGTCTTTCATTGGTGGTCACCTTATTTGTGATTATTAACATCTTGAATACATTTCTACTCAGTGTCTTGTGTGCTGTACCTGGTCGTGTTGTAGTTTGAGCCTTTCAATCAACGTAGGAGAGAGAACTACATAACCAGACACCTGGAGAAGACAGACCATGGGCAGAAAAAGAAACAGCCCACATAAGACAGAAAGGCAGGTTTCACCAGAAAAGGAAGTAAACGAAATAGAAGCAGAAATAAGCCTGCCAGAGAAAGAGTTCAGAGAAATGATCATAAAGTGGATGAAAAGAATGGAAGACAAAATCGACAATCTGAGTAAGAGCCAAGAGGAAATGAAGAAGACCCAAGAGGAAATGAAGAAGACCCAAGTGGAGATGAAGAAGCAGCAAGAAGAAATGCAGAAGAACCTAGAAGAGGTGCAGAATAAACAAGAAGAAATGAAAAATGACATCACTGCTATAAAGAACTCGATAGAAAGCATCAAAAGTAGATTTGAAGAAGCAGAGGACCGCATCAGTGAACTAGAAGACACGGTAGAAAAAAATACCCAAGTACAGCAGCTTTAAAAAAAAAAAAAGTTAAAAAGCAAGAGGAGAGCCTAAGAGAACTTTGGAATAACATGAAACAAAACAACATCCACATAATTGGGGTCCAGAAAGAGTGGAAACTGAACAAGGATTAGAGAACGTATTTGAAGAAATAATGAGAGAAAATTTCCCCAATATAGGAAAGAAAAAACCCACACAAATCCAAGAAGCTCACAGATCCCAAGTAAAATGAACCCCAACAAACCAACACCAAGGCACATTATAATTAAATTGGCAAACACCAACGACAAAGTAAGAATCTTAAAAGCAGTCAGAGAGAAACTGAAAGTTACCTAAAAAGGAACTCCCATAAGACTAGCTACTGACTTCTCAACAGAAACTCATCAGGCCAGAAGGGAATGGAATGAAATATACAAAGTCATGCAAAGGAAGGGTCTGAATCCAAGAATACTGTACCCTGCAAGACTCCCAATCAAAATTGAAGGTGAAATCAAAAGCTTCACAGACAAAAAAGGACTAAGGGAATATATTACCACCAAACCAGCAATGCAAGAAATGTTAAAGGGTCTGCTGTAATAAAAAGAAAGAGGAAGCGAAGAAGGAACTCGGGGGTAAGGACTAAAAATGGCAACAGATAAGTACTTATCAATAATAACTTTAAATGTAAACGGATTAAATGCTCCAATCAAGAGACATAGGGTAACCTAACCGATTGGATAAGAAAACATGATCCATATATCTGCTGTCTGCAAGAAACCCACCTCAGGAAAAGAGATACACACAGATTGAGGGTGAAGGGATGGAACATGGTATTTCAGGCAAATGGAAATGAAAAAAAAGCTAGGGTTGTAATACTTATATCTGACAAATTAGATCTCAAAGTGAAGGACATAAGAAGAGATAAAGAAGGCCACTTCATAATACTAAAGGGAACAATCCAACAAGAAGAAATAACTCTGGTAAACATATATGCACCCAATATAGGAGCACCTAAATACATAAAAAAACTCTTGGAGGATATTAAGGGAGAGATTGATAGCAATACAATCATAGTAGGAGATTGCAATACCCCACTGTCACCATTGGACAAATCCTCTACAGAAAACATCAGCAAAGAAGCATCAATCCTAAATGACTCACTAGACCAGATGGAATTAATTGACATCTTCAGAACATTTCACCCCAAAGCCACAGAATATACATTCTTCTCCAGTGCACATGGGTCATTTTCAAAGATAGATCATATGCTGGGTCATAAGAAAAGTCTCTTCAAATCCAAGAAGATAGAAATCATATCAAGCATTTTCTCAGACCACAGTGGCATGAAACTGGAAATCAACTATAATAAAAACAATAGAAAGAAATCAAACACATGGAGACTAAAAAGCATGCTATTAAACAATGACTGGGTAACCAGAGAGATCATGGAAGAAATAAAAAACATCATGGCAACAAATGACAATGACAACACAACAATTCAAAATTTATGGGACACAGTGAAAGGATTCTTGAGAAGGAAGTTCATAGCCCTACAAGCCTACTGCAAAAAAAACAGGAAAAAATGGTAATAAATTACCTAAACCTATAACTCAAAGAGCTAGAACGAGACCAACAAGAAAAGCCCAGTGTACTCAGAAGGAAGGAAATAGTGAAGATCAGAGCGGAGATAAACAACTTGGAGACCAAAGAAACAATTCAAAAGATCAACAAAACAAAGAGCTGGTTCTTTGAAAGGATAAACAAGATCGATGGACCTCTAGCCAGGCTCACCAAGAAGCAAAGAGAGAAGACCCAAATAAACAAAATCAGAAATGAAAGAGGAGAAATAACAACAGACCCTGTGGAAATACAAAGGATTGTTAAAAAATACTATGAACAACTCTATTCCAACAAATTGGACAACCTGCAAGAAATGGACACTTTCCTAGAAAAATATAACCTTCCAAAACTCAATCAGGAAGAATCTGAACATCACATTAGGCCAGTAACTATGGAAGAAATTGAAGCAGTCACCAAAATGCTTCCAGCAAATAAAAGCCCGGGACCAGATGGCTCCCCAGGAGAGTTTTACCAAACATTCAAGGAAGAATTAAAACCTATCCTCCTCAGACTATTCAAAAACATTCAAGAAGAAGGAACACTTCCAAACACCTTTTATGAAGCCAGCATCACTCTAATACCAAAACAAGATAAAGACAATACAATGAAATAGAATTATAGGCCAATATCTCTCATGAACATAGATGCCAAAATCCTCAATAAAATTCTAGCAAATCGGATCCAGCAGTACATCAGAAAGATCATACACCATGACCAAGTAGGATTCATCCCAGGAATGCAGGGATGGTACAATATCTGCAATTCAATAAACATGATACATCACATAAACAAATTGAGAGATAAAAAATCACATAGTCATATCAATTGATGCAGAAAAAGCATTTGACAAAATCCAACACCCTTTCTTGATAAAAACTCTCAGCAAAGTGGGAATAGAAGGAGCATACCTCAACATCATAAAAGCCATATATGATAAACCCACAGCTAACATCATACTCAATGGGCAAAAACTAAAACCATTTCCCCTAAGAACAGGAACTAGACAGGGATGCCCAGTCTCACCTCTCCTGTTCGACATAGTACTGGAAGTATTAGCCATTGCAATTAGACAAGAAGAAATAAAAGGCATCCAAATTGGAAAAGAAGAAGTAAAGCTGTCCTTATGTGCAGATGACATGATATTGTACATAAAAAACCCAAAGGACTCCATTCCAAAACTAACTGACTTAATTAATGAATTCGGCAATGTAGCAGGATACAAAATTAATGCTAAGAAGTCCGTGGAATGTCTATACACTAATAGTGAAATTACAGGAAGAGAGACTAAAAAAGCAATTCCATTTATCATCGCACTAAAAAAATTAAGATACCTAGGAATAAACCTAACTAAAGAGGTAAAAGACTTATATGTAGAAAACTACAGGACACTAAAAAAAGAGATAGAGGAAGATGTTAACAGATGGAAAAGCATACCATGCTCATGGATTGGGAGAACCAACACCCTTAAAATGTCCATACTACCCAAAGCAATCTACAGATTCAATGCACTACCCATTAAAATACCAACGACATATTTCACAGACCTAGAAAGAACTCTTCATAGATTCATCTGGAACAAAAAAAGACCACGAATAGCTACAGCAATTCTGAGAAAGAAGAATAAAGTAGGTGGGATCTCAATACCAGATTTCAAGCTATACTA
>PVJN01043851.1:5447-17697 GCA_004026805.1 Lasiurus borealis | reverse complement strand
GGGGCAGAGAGAGGAAAGGGAAACACACAGGGGCGATAGATACCTGGTTGTCTCTCTCCCTTGGAAATGGCTTTGACATCAAAGCAGACAGCGCGCCGGCCCGGCCCGTGTTCTGACGCTGGTAATCCTCCTCCTGACGCCCGCCCACCACCTCTCGCTCCGCGTTGCATTATTTATTAGGATTTTCACGCACCGCGGACGTTTCCTCCCGCTCAAAGCTCGCCGGAGGGGCAGTTGCCCGTTGGAGAGCCCAGAAGCAGATCCGATTTTATTAACAGTGTGTTTCCTCGGGGGCTGTTTTTTTCCCTTTTTAAGTTTATTTTTGGTGGTTGTTGCCATTTGAAACTCCACCCAGGATAAGGGCCTGAAAACGTGAAAAGAATTCAACAGCGGCACCAGCCACATTGTAACAGGAATTCTTGCCTCGGGGCCGAGAATGGATGTGAGTGGGGCCACGGCTAGTGGCCCAGAAACGTCCTCAAATGCTAGACCGTGTCCATGGGATTTTCCTGGGACGAGGCTCCCTGGGGCTCTGAACCGTGTGACCTTTGTCAAAGGGTGAAGTGAGTCAGACACCCCGAGTCCCCTTAAAGCACCCCCTCTCCCGCCCCAGCTGCCTCTGGGTGGAATAGAAGGGTGAACCCCAGAATGCTTACAGTGAACGCAGACAGGCCCAGCTAGGTCACCCCGGTCGCTGGATTAGTCCCATTTGGGTGACCTCTGCCTCCACTTCATCCGGATTAGATCTGCGTAGACGTGGAGTTAGTGCAGAGCCAGGGCTTTGCGAGACAGACGTGAGCTCAAGCCCTGGCTCGCCACTTCCTGGTGTGACGGGCAGTAGCTTCCTCTTTACACCTCGGTATCTTCATCTGTGAAACTGGATGAGACCGAGTTCATAGGGCGGCATGAAGATGTGGCCATTTTTTGTCACAGGAACCAGCTTCACCTTCGAGTTCCAGTTAGGAAGCCGGGGGTCCAGCCCTGCCTGTTGGTCCACGGCAGAGAGTGAAGCGCCCGCTCCCCTCGAGGCTCGAGCAGGCAGGACTCAGGGCATCGGTGGTGTTTCTTCATCGCCCCGGCATTGTTTGGGGGCGTCATTTTTTTTAATGGATTTGTAGAGAGAGGAAGGAAGAGGGACAGAGAGAAACATCCACGAGAAAGAAACATCATCTATCGGCTGCCTTCTGCAAGCTCCCTACTGGGGATCAAGCCTGAAACCTGGGCATGTGCCCCGACCCAAAATTGAACCGGCCAGCTCTTGGTTCCTGGGTCGACTCTCAACCCCTGAGCCACACTGGCCAGGCAGAAAGCAGGAGTTGAAATGACAGCAAAGAATGAAGGACAGTCGAGACCGGTTTGGCTCAGTGGATGGAGCATCGGCCTGTGGACTGAAGGGTCCAGGGTTCCATTCTGGTCAGGGGCATGTCTCCTGGTTGTGGGCACATCCCTAGAAGGGGGTGTGCAGGAGGCGGCTGATCGATGTCTCTCTCTCATTGATGTTTCTAACCATCTATCCCTCTCCCTTCCTCTCTGTAAAAAATCAATAAAACATATTAAAAAAAAAAAAGAATGGACAATTGGGTTCAGCTATGAGCACAAAAATCACTCTCTACAAAGCAAAGGCCACTACATCTGTTGAGTTACCTGCCGTGTACAAGGTGTTGGGTGTTGAGGCGCTGGGCAGAAGGAACCCAGCTGTTTCACTCCAAACTCTCTATTTCAGGAAGGCGGGGACCGCTCGGGGAAATGTTCTGCTCAAGTGTTTTTCAAGCACGAGAAACCCAGGCCCACCATCAACGTCACCTGCACGCGGTTCACAGAGAAGAGCCAAAGACAGCAAGAGGATTCGCTGCTCTACAAGCACCTGAAGCAGCTCAAAGCCCCCTTGGGTGTCAGCAGCATACCCGGTATGGACCCACTGACCTGGAGTGTCTCTCTCCAGGAATGTATGAAATGATGAAGGCTTAACCGAGAATGAGCATTTAAGGTTTTATCCCCCAAATGGCACTTTAATCCAACTATAGAACGCGGTACACCTTGTTATTTAAACAAAACTCGGAAGTACGTTTTCCTGTTCTTCACCTTCAGTACAAGGTAGGATCTGTGCTCTCCGGGACCTGGGCAAGGCCAGAGGTGCCTCTCCAAGGACTGGGTAGAAGTCTTTGCAACAGGACACGCATGTAGGGGTGCGCTTTTTCCGGGGAGAGTCTAGAACCTGACATTGCTAGCGGTTCCTGGTGGTGGCTTTGGAAACTCGGGGCGACCCCATCCAGGGCCTGCCCTGTGCCCATCGTGGCCGTCCGCCCCAGGACTGAGCGAGCCGACCGGCATGGGGCCTTCGTGGGGGCCGCAGAGGAGTGGAGTTGATCTTATTTAGAGCGAGAGCTAATGGGCAGCGGTGCCATCGCTAATAGGAGACTTGCCCTCTGCCCTGAGTGACTCAGCGGAGTGGAGCAGAGCCCATCTGTTCTGGCACTCAGCAGGGTGCGGGCAGCATGGACGCTCGGCTCTTACCGGCAAATTCAATTTCCAAACCACAAGAGCCATCTCTGGACCTGCGCTGGGGTATTAAGCTTGACATCTGACCGGTGCCGCAGCACTTCCCGTCCCGCAGGCTGTCACAGCTCGCTTGTTTGCTCAGACACCGGGACAGATCCGCGCCAACGTGGGGGCTCCATTCCTGAGCGGTCTGTGCCCGGCCCGACACGGTGCCTAAAGCCCCAGGGGACACTAGTCCTCGTGTTCAAGTTCAGAAGCTCAGACAACTCTTCTCGTAGCTCTCTGATGACTTAGATGAAATGCTGTTCCGAATCATTGTGAGGAACAACTCAAATCCCATGTTACAGGATTTGCTTCTGTTTAGCACTGTCTGAAATATATGGGGTAACGGCAGATACTTTATTTAGTTATTTAGGGTGTTTTTTTTCTCCCCTGGGTATTAGTTGTGGAAATAGGATTTTATATATCCTCCTCAGAACATAAATTTTAGAAAATGTAGAGGACCTGTTCTTTGAAGATTTGCCACAATATCACTAGATTTTGGACACTTTTTAATAGCGCAGGTGAGTTGATGCACGACCCACAAGGGTCATTCTATAACAAGCCAACTCCATGTGGCTACCATGAAGTTATCAAAAAAATTCTTTTTAACAGAAGGTAACTTTTCATCCGCAAAATTTACACGTTTTCTTGTCACTTCCAATTTAGCAGAGACATTTAAGGGTGCTGTTTATAGCCTCTCCATGTATATAGAATTATCTTCTTAGAACTGAAAAAAGAGTTTGGCTTTAGACGAAGTGAACAAAAACCATGGAGAGATCTGTGGAGTAGCCATTTCCGATCTCAGCGGATTCTCCTGAGCAGTTAGTTCATCAGTCCACGCTTCTGGGCCATCATAGAGCAGTGTCTCTACCATTGATGTGAGACCATCAAATCCATTTCCGAATATCCTTGTTCCACACAGTTTCCCCCCCAAAAGAGTGGTCTGGATTTGATTATGTATAAAAATGTCACTTTTTCTAATGAATTCATACGCTTCCATGAGATGAACCCAAGTGTCCTGCAGATGAAGGAAAAGGACTGAGGTGAGGTCCTTCTCTGGGTTCGAGGGCAGGGCCACCAGCATTTATACTTTCAAATGTCCTTATTAGTCGCCGTGTTCAGTGTAACTGATTTATCTTCTCTGCTAATGGGTTTTCATCTCACGAGTCCACGAACAGTTATCACATAAATTACTTGCTAAAATGCGAGTTCCTAAAAGTCACAAGAGGTCCTTTATTAATCACTGCATCCCTCCCTCTAGCAGTGTCTGATATTAAGTAGGGTTTTTTGGCAATTGTTTGCTGAATTAAAAAGATTGCAGGTACAAAAACAACGCCACAGGAAAATGAAAAACCCTGGTTGATGTGTTAAAAAGTTTTAGAAATGTTGCCAATGCGTTTATCAGAAGTGGAAAAAGGCGGCAGACAGGCAGACTGACAGAGAGCTTCCTATGACTGTAGACCCCAAACCAGGCTATGTGGCAAAGATTACTGAGAGATGTTTTCATCTAACTATGAAAGGCTTCTCAACTTACAAGATGTTAGATGAGCTTTATCATTGTAGCTCTTCCTTTGCATTTATATAGTCCAGCACAGAGCCATGAAACTGTCTTATAGCAACTTGAAGCACGCAAATCTCAGTATGATGTAGAAAGAGACAAATATTGCTAAAGATCTTGCTGTGCGAGAAATGACTAAGCCCTTATTTAATTGCTGAAATCTCTGAAGTTTTGTTCCCAAAATGCTCAATACAATTTTTTTTTGTTGTTATGTGTTCTCAGACAGTCATGGACATATTGATCCCTCTCTCAGACCCATCTGGGACTTAGCTTTTCTTGGCAGCTCTTACGTGATGTGGGAAAAGACAACGCAGTTCTTACACTACTACGTGGCCCAGCTCAGCGGTGTGAAGCAGTGGGTAAGAGAAACGGAAAATTAACTTGCGCCGCAAGAGATAAAACCAGGCGCAGTGTGCTGAGACCAAATTAATGGGAGCTTCCAATTTTACGGCAAGAGTTTTAATTGCATTTCACTCACTCAATTAATATTCGAATGCTTGCAATGAATGAGTCAGGCTTCGTATTAGGGACGGATATAGTGGCGGACAGGAGACATGGTGCGGCTGTCTACAGGGAGATGAATCTTAGCGAGGGAAGACAGAGAAGGGGTGAACAAGCAAAGTGTATCAAATGGTGGTGAGTGCTGTGGAGGAAAATCAAGTACAGTCTAAAGCAGGGCCTCTCTGAGTTGCGCAGAAGTGAACTGGAGCAGCGGCCCAGAGAAGTGAGAGGGCTCTGCAACCACAGGCCGAGGGGTTCGAGAAAGATCAGCGAAGCCAGTGTGGCAGGAACAGTGAGGGGGAGCGGGCCAGCAGGGGCCAGTTCATGTCAGGCTGGAGGCTGTTAGAACTCTTTCTCTCTCTCTCTCTCTCATTATGCGAAGTTAGCTGGGGAGTGACATGATCTGACTTACAATAGGATCATTCTGGCTGCTCTGTGGAGAACAGATTGTACAGACGCAAAGGTGGAAGCTGGATGGCCAGTAAAGCATTGCAATAACCCAGGCCTGGCCTGGCGGGAGCCGGGGCCAAGGGGTGGCAGTGCAGACGGACTGAGGATATGTCCTGAAGACAGACTGACAGTATTTGCTGATGGGTCGGGTATGGACAGCAGAGGGTGAGAAAAGTTGAGGGTGATTCTGTAGGATTTTGGCCTGAGTAACTGGGAAGAGAGATTTCATTAACTGATTGGAGCAGACGACAGGAAAAAAGAGAATTAGGGAGAAACTAGCTGGATTTGGGGCATACTAAATTCTATGTCCAAGTAGGGAATTTGTGTAGTCATCTGTACACAGGAATCTCAGGTACAGGGGAGGGTCAGGGCTGGACTCGTCACCCTGTAGGTGTTTTACAGAGAATGCGTGTTACATAGAAAAGAATTGCATAAGGATTGAGCCCTGGAACGCTTCCAACTTTAGAGGTGGGAGACAGAAAAAGTGTTTCAAGGATGAGGATCAACTGATGGTATCAAAAGCAGACGGAGAGTTAGTGAGTTGAGGGCTGAGAGCAAACCATTTGACTCAGGCAGGGGGAAGTCAATGGGGAGCTGATCATGCTGTTCCCCCCCTCCCCCCACCCCCGGCACAGCGTGGGCAAAGCCTGACTGGGGTGGGCTCAGAGAGAACAGGGAGAGGAGAAGTGGACATTCCCTCTCTTTTTAAAGTTTGGCTATAAAAGGAGCAAAAGAAAGGGAGGGGCTGTGGCTGGAGGATGGGCAAGCAGAGAGTTGAAGGAACGATTCTTTCAGTTGTGTTTTTAGGCTTCAGTTGTGTTTTAGGAGATTTACCAGATTTGTGTGTTGATGAGAAAAATGCAGGAGAGGGGGCACAGTGGACTTGGAGGAATGAGCTTGTTGGAGTTAATATCTCTGAGCTGGAGCAGGTAAGAGGAATCCTGATGATCTGAGGCAGGGCTGTGGAGAGCGCGCCTGGGCAGGAGGCAGAGAAAAGTGGCTGAGATGCTGGAAGGAGGGTGGACGGCATGGTGGGAGCTGTGAAAGTTGTTTCAACGGCTTCTGTCTTCGAAGTGAAAAGTGAGCAGCCACCACCTGCAAGCCCGCCTGAGACGGGTGTGGGAGTGCGAGGACAGCAGCATCACAGGGCACCGCAGGCCCAGGGAGATCTGTGGCCGTGGAGTGAGGGGAGGACCAGTCTCTCTCGGCTGGGTGGTGGGGACATGGAGTGAGCCGGGACTGGAGTTCTTGTCAGACAAGTGTGACGTAGAGAGAGAGGCATTTTCAGAGTAAACACAATCCAGTACTGTGAGCGGCAAGCTGAGCCGACCGCAAGTACACTAGCCCAGAGGTCGGCAAACTCATTAGTCAACAGAGCCAAATATCAACAGTACAATGATTGAAATTCCTTTTGAGAGCCAAATTTTTTAAACTTAAACTTCTTCTAACACCACTTCTTCAAAATAGACTCACCCAGGCCGTGGTATTTTGTGGAAGAGCCACATTCAAGGGGCCAAAGAGCCACAGGTGGTTTGCGAGCCGCGGTTTGCCAACCACTGTAACTAATCAATGTCTAAGAATCACTTCCTTCATGCATTCACCCATGGATGGGTCCTTGCATTCTTGTGAGTGTGAGGCACTGCCCAGCATCACGTCAGCACTAGGAATGCCACGACACACTGGTGGGCCTTCCAGAGGCCACTTGTAGATCAGACAGCTACATACAGAGTTTTCCTCTTTCCTCATCAAAACGAACACACTTCTTTCCCTTCCAATAGTGCTTTTTAATAGAAATCACCACTTAATTGATTATTGCTATATAACAAGATAAAACGTTCACCCTCTTTCTCTCTCATCTCCCAAGATGATCATATCCTTAACAAGAGTCTTCCACCCTAACTGATAAACTCAAGGAAATAATGAGAGGCAAACTCAACAGGGGCCGATCAACACAGAGACAACAGGGAAAAGTAGGATCTCTTAACGTCAGTGTTTCCCTTTCTCTTCCAGCTGTGTATGACACATGGCCAAACTAAGCGCCAGGACATACCACAGTGCGGGAGCAGCCCATTTCTCCTAGCCAGGCCGCCATCTGTCCATCCATGTCCCTCAACCACCCTGCGAGTGGGAAAGTAGGAACAATGGAGTCAGGGCAAACAAAAACGCTGGTTCCTCAGAAACAGTGTCACAGATTAGGAGTTGGAGAGTTTCTTGCATTGTAGGGTTTGGGTTTTAGATGAATCAGTGAATATGTATCTGAGTTGCCGGGTCACCCAAGACAAATTCACTTCATCTCTTGGGGCCCATTAATGGAGGATTTACAGGTTTACTCAAGTCCTTGAAACTAACATAAATCTAAATCACTGAACTGGGAAATTTGGTTTCAAGGTTGATAACCCATCTCAGCTTAGAGTTTTCTTATTTTTAAACTCTGCCATTCAG
Organism: Lasiurus borealis; assembly: GCA_004026805.1. NCBI lineage: Eukaryota > Metazoa > Chordata > Mammalia > Chiroptera > Vespertilionidae > Lasiurus > Lasiurus borealis. Next base: position 10,205 of record PVJN01043851.1, on the reverse strand, counting down.
TGGCCACTAGATTCCCGTGATCTTTCAGCAAAAGAAGCAACATAACAACAAGCAATGATTTTTACTGCGTTTTAGAGAGAAGGGAAGGGGAAGAGAGAAACATTGAGTGGCAGCTTCCCACATGCTCCCCAATCACAGGTCCTGACTGGACTGAACCCGCAGCCTAGGCATTTGCCCAGACTGGGAATCAAACCCGAAACCTTTCAGTGTACGGGATGACACTCCTACTGACTGACCCACACCAGCCAGGGCAAACAATAACTTTTATTTTGTTAATCCTCACCTGAGGATATTTTTCCATTGATTATTACAGTAGGAGGGATTCGGAGAGACAGGGAGAGAAAAACATCAATGCCAGAGACACATTGATTGGCTGCCTCCTGCACGCACCCTGACTGGGGCCCAGGGATAGAGCCTGCAACCAAGGCACATGCCCTTAACCAGAATCAAATCCACAACCCTCAGTCCATGGCCAACACTCTATCCACTCAGCCGTATCAGGTAGGGCAAGCAACAATTTTTAAAAAATTACTAAGATCAGAAGTTCTAGGTACTGTCCCCAGAGACTAGAAGAAGGATGGCAGGGCTGATAAAGCCACAGCCATCCAGTGCAGAAACAGCAAGTGACTGGAGGTGCGTTCTGGGTGGGAATTACCATCTTTCCACTTAGGGTTAAACTCACATTTCAATGCAAGTGTGTAAGGGAAGTGCAGGCTTATATAAACCCACAGCTTCGTATAAGCAAAGTCTGAGGTGCCTGTGGGCTATGGAAGAAAGGACTGAATACAAATGTAAGACCATCTCACTGGCACAGTTATTGCTTTAGAACCGAACAACGGATGTCATTCCCAATACCATGAGGACGATGCCAAGGGCAGGGGACATACTTGCTGGCTAGAGAAAAAGAAAAAGGACAAGGACTTTCCCTATACTCTTGCCTTTAATACAAATTGAGAAAAGAAAATCCGAGCACTGTTCCAACTCTTATCAACACCAGACATTGTCAGCAACCCAAGCCACCGAACCTGCGGCCCGTCACTATCAATCAATTCAAGTCCTGCTGTCGAAAGAGGCCCCTCGTGGCCAAGGCACATTACAGAAGCCATCTTATCTACCTTATTTACTCAGATAAGCCATCTCCTTTATATTAATAGCCTGAGCTTACTCACTTTCTACCAAGACCATACTGGTTCTTATAAGGATCACTCTCTTTTTTGGGGGGGATTTGGGTACTGGTGGAGGGGGAAGGTCGCACAAAAGTAAAAGGGGACAAACAAAATACTTCCAGTCTGCTGCTAGGAAGATTAAAGTGCTGAGTTACCAGAAAATGTCACAGAAAATCACCATCCATTTGGACTGTAATGATTTGGCATTTTGTGATGATTTTGAATAGACGCCAAGGAGATTATTTCTGAATAATATTAAAAATAATGACTTCTTGGCAGAGCTCCTTTCGGTGAGGACAGTCTAACCCTGGAATACCTTGCGGGCTGGAGTGTACACTGTCCCCTCTGTAGTTCTGTAATAAGCCCTGCTGTTTGGTTTGGTTTAAGGGCGTTTCCACCTGGAGGAACAACCCATAAAGCAGAAATGCCAGGGTCTGTTTCAGTGACTTCACTGAGGAGGGTCTTCATGAGATGGCACCAGGTTTGCAAGCATGAGAATAACCCAATTTAAAATAAGAAAAATGGGTAGCACTGTAGCAGAAGAGTTTGTCAAATGGAATTGGAATCTCAGTTTCCAGCCTTGCCTGTTGTTTTTTTGCTTCAAATCTGAAGACAGCCATGATTTCCTTTAGAAATGCTATTTGCAAAAACAGAATAAGAAGGCATTGACCTGGAAAACACATTAAGTTTATAAGTAAAACCAATTGTTTTATGGTTAATAGCGAGGCCTGGAGAAATAGTGCGGGCAGCACAAAAGCTTGAGACAAGCCATACAATGTTGGTATGGGCCATCTTGAGGCCACCATTTCCTTCCACTTCCAAGGTCAAGATAGTTATCAGATGAAGGTCAAGCAAGGCTACCTACACCCTCAGACCCAACAGTGCCTGACTGTTTCTTTGTAAACGAGACACTGAGTATTCTCTTGTAAGTTTTCTGACTTCACAGCCTCAGAGACTTGCTTTGAATATTTGCATACTCACTGCCAGGCAGGAGGGAAGGAAACCTACCCATGATGCAGACACACAGAAAAAGTCAATTTCTGACCAAATCAGACCCTCTCGTTTCCTCTCCTGCTAGCACCCTCCCCACCTGCTAGAAATATCATGGTTTGGAAAAATCTCCATCATTTTAAGCAAAATTTAATATCAAGTCCTTTTGTTTGACTTTGCTTTTTTATATTCTTTAATAGTCTCAGTAAAAAACCTCCTCAAATTTTATAATTATAAAATTAAAACTATGGCCCGGCCAGTGGCCTCAGTGGTTGAGTGTGGCCTATGAACCAGGTCACAATTCAATTCCAGTCAGGGCACATACCCAGGTTGCGAGTTCCATCCTCAGTGGGGGATGTGCAGGAGGCAGCCAATCAATGATTTTCTCTTATCATTGATGTTTCTATCTCTCTTTCCCTCTCTCCCTTACTGAAATCAGTAAAAACGTATTTAAAAAAACTATAATCCAAGTTGAGTTTATTTTATCTTCTTCCCTTCCATTTTTATAAGGACCCTAGCTTCCACTCCCCCAACAACAAAAACAAACAAAAACACCACCACTAAAAAACCAGGAAGTGTCAAAAATAAAATAGGAAATTGGTTTAGTTACTAGTAAACTTTACAGAAATTAAGTGAATAAGGGGTGAGGAAGACTGCCTGCCGCTCTACAAGTAAGTGGTGCACTGGTTGAAGAGGCAGTGCGGACGCTGGAGTCCATAGATCTGGGTTTGGATCCCCATTTGCCACTTACTAGCTGCGACCTCAAGCTATCTCCCTTGTAAAATCAGGCTCAATAACACACTCTTGTGAGGCAGTCAGAATTACACGAAAACATGACTCCTGTGCTCAGCACAGAACCTGGCTCATGTGGCAGCCTCGAAGGACTGATTGCCCTGTCCCTTGTCTTATTGCCTGGCATATCAGGGCTACCATATCAGCTTGAGGTGCATATACATACCTAATTCCTAAGGTTGCCAAAAGATTCTCCCTCTCCCCACCGACCTCAGCTTCCATCATAAACCATATATTAGAGAAAAAGGTATAGAAAGACAGTCCATAGATTTTCATAGAACTCAATGACCAAACAGTAAGAATCCATGACTTCCATATGTTGAGGCAGCATCCTACCCCAGGGTAACAAGGCTCAAATGCAGGAGACAGAAGGAGAGTCCAGGCAGCCATCTGGTTTATAAGATAAGCCTTCCAAATTCTAAGCTAACCTACACCTACCTGTTTGTTCTACTCTTTTTTTCCTTCCTCTAGAAAACAGATGAGGATGCAATTGATTTTGAGTATACGGTTCTACTTCATGAATTTTCAACACAGGTAAAACACAACATTATACAGAGACTTGTTTTTACCAGAATTGTTTGTTTGCAGCTCTTAATGTTTTAAAACCCCTATTTCCTAGGAAATCATTCCCTGTCGTATTCACTTGGTCTGGCACCCGAGCAAACCCCTTAAAGTGAAGTACCACTGTCAGGGGGCGCAGGCACCAGAGGAAGCCTCTGGAACTGAAGAAGGATCAGCGGTGGCACCAACGGGACTTAGCAATTACTGAAAAGAAAAGAAAGAAAAAGACCTGCCTGTCCCGAGTTCTAAACACAATGACTGTACAAAGTAGCCCAAGTCATTATTCTAGTAAAATAGCCAATGTCTAAGGCATCCTAATAATTCAGAAAGCCTGAGATGCCCCACAATGAAAAGATGCCGGAGTTTTTAAAATATATTTCAACGAAAGCCAATTGTAGGGAAAATATTATCTGTTTAAATGGAATTGTACTATTTTTATGATTTTAAGCAAGTATTCTTTTATAACTTAATAGCTACTTTTAAATAAATGTTTACATTTCTAAATAAACTGTGTGAAGTCTATTTGTAGAGACTTGTAAGCAAATGCTGGGCTAAGATGGACTTAAATGAACTCTTAACATTGTTTAATTCATATTTTACAAATAAAATTAGAGCATCTCACAAATAAAGCCTAGTGTTTGCAAACATGTATTAAATGGGACAGTGATGTAACTGTAAGTATAGAAAGTATTTACAATTTTCACTTGTAAGGACAACTTGGACCCTAAGTAGTTTATAACAACGGGGAGCTGGGAAAAATAACTGGGGAACTTATATGCATATAAGTACATAGCCCATGGACCCAGACAATAGGGTGGCACTGGGTGGGTGTGGGGAGGGGGAAGTCAATGTGAAAAAAACAACCAATGCAAAAGAGGTATCTATAATACTTTCAACAATAAAATTTTAAAAATGGGGGGAAATGTACAACAGACACAATATGTACATAATCTGATTCAGTGGAGTACCTACTTCCCCAAAGGTAGGCACAATTGGTCCAAGAAATGTAGCCACCACTTGCCTCTCAAAATTAGTATCATTTAATGGAAGACGTACATTTGTGTGTGAAAACCGGTAGTCAGATTCCTTGGCTAGTAAATTGGTTAGCATCAGCCTTAAAATATACCAAATCATTCGTTTTAAGTCTGCACTGTTAGAAAATTAGAAAAGTTCACAGAGAAACTTTTTTTAAATTTAATAAACCTTTATTGTTCAGATTATTACAATTGTTCCTCCCCCCCCCCATAGC
>PVJN01043850.1:0-17597 GCA_004026805.1 Lasiurus borealis | reverse complement strand
GCCTCTCAGGGTGTTGCCTGCCCAGGGCTGCCCGGGTGGGCGTGAGCTGGGAGCAGGTATCCAGATGAGAAACTACTCGGCAGGCGGGCGGCTGGGTGATGTCATCCCACAGAGGCTGGATCTCCTCCCACCCGAGGCCTGGAAAATGAGGGGTTGAAGGGGCTGGCCCCAGAGAGGAGGAGAGGCAGTGCAGGGAGACGCCGGTCTTCGGATGCGAAGGGTTTGGCAGAGACTTGGAGAAGGGGTGGGGGGCCCTTCTGGAGAGGACAGCCCCTCCCGGGTTGGAAGGGGGCTTTGTAAGCGTCCCATCCAGGGAGGGGCCCTGTGCCTACTCCGGAGCCCTGCCCTCCCCTGGCCTCACATCTGCACTCCTCCGACTGCCACCTGGAGGGACCGCTGGCTCCTGCCCGGTCTTGGCTGCCAACTTAAACTTCTTAACGAGGCTTTTGCCAAGTCAACCCCCTGCTCCAATGGGTCCCTGTGGCTTAGAGAAGAAAGGCCAGACTCACGTTCGGTCTTTCTTGACAATGTGAGCTCCCCAAGTTCCCTGACACACACCCCGTCCCGTTCCAGGCAACATTCATCATTCCACACACATGCCCGGGGCATCGCTCTGTGCCAGCCACTCTGTTCTACGCAGGTTCTTCCTTCCAAGCCTCTGCTGTAGCTGCCCCCCCGCGCTGACCTTCACCCCCCGCCTGGAATGCCCTTCTTTCAACCAACCCCAAAGCTCCCCAACCATCTCTGCTCCAGGGGTCGCCTGATCGCCCTCGCCGTGGTGCTTGCTCCTGTCCTGCACCGAATTGTGTGTGTGACACTGCGGCCCAACCAGGCCTCGTGCTTTGGACAAAAGTCTCTGGGTTGAGAGTAGATGCCCCAGGACGGGTGCCACACAACATGGCACTGGACACAGCAATTACCTGAGATTTATGACACAAAAGCATACGATTGGAGTCTAAGGGTCTGAGGTCCGGTCCTGCCCGGCCCCTCCTAGCTCCGTGACCCTGGGAGGGGACACTTAACCGCTCTGAGCTTTAGCTTCCTCTTCAGTAAACAGGAACAGAAACAGTACCTGTCTCAGGGGGTTGCTCCGTGGTATAAGTGGACAGGGTTAATGCCCTACGCAAGCTGTAAACAGTGTGTATAAAGCAAACAGAAGTGGGAAATTTGGGGAAGAGGAGGGGGCGTTTAGCTTCCTCTGCAGCCTCAGGACCAGCAGGCAGCTCAGGGCAAGGGCCACAGGGGCCAGGAGAAGGGAGGCCGAGGCTGTGTCCCTGCAATGTGACCCTCTCACACTGGCCTCCTGGCGGGCAGCAGGTCCTGCAGAGCCGGATCAGAGCCTCCAGGCCCACTCTGGGGGATACCTCCCATCAAACACCCCAACATTCCAGATGGGGAAACCAAGGCCCAGAGAGACCTATCGACTCACCCAAGACTCTGACCCTGGACTCCAGTCTGGCTGGGCTCCCCACCCCACCCCCCGCCCACCACAGCCTCTCCCCCGGGCCCCCCAGCAGCTGGGTTCATTCTAGGAAGCCACGCCTTGTGGTGGCCCCTGCCCCAGGCTCCCCAAACTCTCCATGCTCCCCCCCACAAACCCTGAACATCCCACCAAGGTCCCTCGGGTCGCTCCCCTCACCACCGGTCCCTCCCAGCTGGACTGGGCTGGCCGCTTCTCCCCAGGCCCCGGGGCGGCCAGGCTATACGTTTGGTGAATAAAATGTATTGTTGTGGGCCAAGTGGGCTGGGGCTCACTGGCTCGAGGAGAGGGGAAAAAGGGACAGGAGCCCAGTGATTAGCTCAGGCGCAGGCCCTCCTCACAGGCAATACCAGGAGGATGACTGCAAGGGGCTGGGGACAGGCAGGGGTCCTCCTGGCTGCTGCCTTCCCCGTGGTCCCCCCTCACAGATGTCCACCTCCTCTTCCCCGCCCACAGCCGTGGTGGGAGGGGCTGAGCCTGGCGCTCTGAGCCCTGGGGCTGGCCCAGCTTCCTCTGACCTCTGACCCTCTGCCTGTCCCACAGTCTCCAAGCCTGAACCTCTGCTCTCAGGTTTGGGCTGAAGAAGAGGGGGGTAGGATGGGGTGGGGAGTGGGGGAATCTCACCTCTGCCTGCCATTGTACAATAAGATCAAAGACTGAAGGCAAGCCCGACCCCTGGCCCAGCTCTGCCCGGACAGACACAGGGCACAGGCCCGAGTCCCCGAGGGCCATCCTCGGCCAGGTAGCCCGAAGCCTGGAAAGCTCTGCATCCCTGGGGCCAGGGGCTGTGACCTCCCTCGCAGTACACAGGACTCCCCACTTCCCGCTGCAGCTCCCTGTGAACCAGGGAACCAGGCTTCCGATCCGGCCTCAGGTGAGCCGCCTGGAGTGAGATTAGTAACCCGGGCCGGCCCATTTCACAGGGACGGCCAATTGAGCTAATCGTTGAAGATGATGAGAGGAGCACTCTCGGTGTGCCGGCTCCCCAGGAGGTGGCGCTGCACCCACCTCGGGCGGTCAGAGAACCCCGCCAAGGCAGCACAGCCCAGGACGCAGCGGAGCTGGGGTTCGAACCCACACACTCTGGGGTCCAGAGTGTCTTTGCTACACACTGAGCTACGTGGACGCTGCCCCTCCGAAGCCTCCGAGGCCGGATCCCAGACCTGACAGGGTGGCAAGGCAGGCAGAGCCAGGCAGCGGAGGAGGCAGAGAGGATGCCGGGTGAACCGACAAGAGGGCTGCTGCGTCTCCCGGGGAAGCATGCGGCAAGGGGCCGGCAGCACCGGCTCCCACACGCGGGTGCCTGGGGCGCACATGCCACACACATGCACTCGCATGCACACCGGGCGGTACCTGTCACGTCCTTTTTGGGAGACTCAGCCCAGCTGGAGAGCCACACTTCCGAGTCCCCGAGAGCAGGCGGCAGTGGGAGAAGAGAATCAGAGGAGAGAGAACCGTTAGGCAGGCAGGAGGTCCACGGGGTGAGTGGCTGCAGGCGCCCGCAGAGCAGCTGGCGGAAGGCGGGGGAGGGGAGGGGAGTGATTTCCTGGCCCTGGGCTGGCTGCTGGGCGTGGGCCGGCCGGCCAGAGTGATTACAGAGGCAGAGGCCGCTGGGATGGGGATAATGAGGTGTCTGCCGAAACGCAGGCGTCCTCTGGAGCGCGGAGAAGCCCACACAATCCTCGCTTGGAGCGGGGCCCGTGGGTTGGGTTCTCACTGCCCTGCGGAAGGCAGCCCGGACCTTTGTCTCTGGCCCGGTGGGTGGTGGCCCCACAGGGCTTGGAGGCTCCACGGATCCTCACCAGGCCGGCAGGCTCCGCCGCCTGGATCTGGAATTGGAACATCAGCGTTGCAGAGCCCAAGGCCAGTCTCTAGGTTCGGGGTACCACACCACTGGCCTGGGTGTCTTCTCTAGCCCCAGCCCCGCCCCCTGAGGAAGACAGACAGGCCCTAGAACAGGGACCTTTAGTGACAGAAGAGATGAGGGCCCTTTTTTCCAGGCACAGAAGCCATGTCTGGTCTGGGCCTCAGTTTCCTCATCTGTGAAATGAGGTTAAAAGTTTTCTCCTGTCAAGAGGGAGAAGCAAAGTCAAAGCACCTAAAAGAACATAAGATCCTGAGGCGTGCTATAACAACACTAGAGGCCTGGTGCACGGATTCACGCACCAGTGGGGTCCCTTGTCCTGGCCTGTGCCCTCTTGCAACCGGGACCCCTTGGGGGGATGTTAGACTGCAGATACCCACGGGGTGTAGGAGCCCGCACCGCTTAGCTCGTCCCGGCCCCCCTGCACCTTCCGAGGCCACTGCTTGGTAAGCTCACTGAGTGGTGCTCCCACTGTGGGAGCACACTGACCATGAGAGGCCAGCTCCTGCATTGAGGGTCTGCCCCTGGTGGTCAGTGCACATCATAGCTACTGATCAACTGGTCGTTCGGTCGTTTGGTCACTTGGGCTTTTATATATATATAAATTATGAGGCAGAAAGCTCTTAGCCTAACCAATGGTGTGAACATTTCTAGCGAATCAACATTTAATAAACATGGGCCGTCCACCGTGGTGCATAGTGGCTCATTTACTCCCCACGACCATCCCTTGAGGTGGGTATGCATTTCCGACCCCATTTTACAGGGAAGGAAAATGAGTTCAGCCCAAGTTCCCTCAAGCACAGAGCGGCAGAGCCAGAAGTGGAAGCAGGTCTGGGAACACTCCGGCCAGGGCTTCCTCTGCTGAACTGTTCTTTGCTGCAGGGAGCATAGCGCTGGCTGCAGCAGGGGCCGTGAGGGGGAAATGTTGACGTGCACGTTGAGATACAACCTTGTACTGCCCACCAGCCCTGGCCAGCACGGCTGCCTGGCCCATGAGAGAGTCATCATAGTCACGACAGCAGCAAACGTTCACACAGCATGTACTGCACACCAAGCATCGTGCTGAGCCCTTACATATAGAACTCATTTGTTTTCCCCCACAAACCTACGACACGGTCTTCCCTCCACTTTCCTGGTGGGAAAAATGAACTCGAGAGGTTAAATAACTCGCCTGACGTCCCACAGCTAATACAGTGTCCATCTCTCATGGGGACACAGGCCTCAGGTGATCCGTTTGCCACTCACCATTTAACACGCCTAACTGTCCCTTGGTCCCTGCTCAGCAAGCCGCTTTCCGAGTCCAGGCTGGCCCCCCACCTGGAGCCGGGAAGCCTGGCTCTGCCACTTCATACCGTAAGCCAACAGCGTGGGGCTCTGGTGGAGGGACTGAGCAAGGCCTCTGGAGTCTGACTGTCTGGATTCAAATCCAGCTCTGCTCCTCTGAGGAAGTCACCTACCCTCTCTGAACCTGCTCCCTCACTTGTAAACATCCAGATGAAACGATACATTTATCTTCTGGGATGCTGTGAGGCTTCAAGGAGGACAAAGGCAGTCAGTGCTCAGCAAACAGTGCCTAGTACACCGTCCCTGCCCAGTGACCAGCCATCATCCGCACCAAGAAAATGCTGACACTTGCCGAAACCAGTTTGGCTCAGATAGAGCTTCAGCCTGGAAAACTGAAGGGTCCCAGGTTCAATTCCGGTCAAGGGCATGTACCTTAGGTGCAGGCACATCCCCAGTGGGGGGGCGTGCAGGAGGCAGCTGATCGATGTCTCTCTCTCTCATCGATGTTTCTAACTCTCTATCCCTCTCCCTTCCTCTCTGTAAAAAATCAATAAGATATACATTAATAAAAAGAAAGAAAAGAAAATGCTGACACCCATTTGATGGCTCCCCACAGGCAATCCCAGACATCAGCTCAGTTGGAGTGGGGGGGTGGAGACTCCGTGGGAGTGCACCCAGAGACAAGCATTCGTTCTGTGGCCAGAGCCTCCTACGGGGCCCAGCAGTGGGAAGCCTCCTGGGGCAGAAAGTTATGCTGGTCCTGCCTTCATGCCCTCGTAGGCCGGAGACAGACTAGATGAAGTGGGGCTGGCCAAGTGGGTGTGAGTTCAGAATGGGGACTCTGCTGCCTGCCGCCACATCTTGCTGGGGCTATCACTTCCTGTTGCTGTACCCCAGGTGGGCTGCCCCCCCCCAGCCAGGCTGGGCCAGGCCGGTCCCACCTCCATCTACACCCCCTCCATCCCCCATCAGAGGTTCCCCATCTCTCCATCTCTGCTGGCCTGACTTGGCACACCTCCCCTTTTGCTTTCTTTTGGGATCCTCAGAAGGAAACCTTGTTGGGAAGTGCTAGCCCTTTTCGGTGAGCCAAGGGAAATGATCTGGCCGGAGCCCGGAGAGCCAGTTCTGCCAGAAGAGGAGTTGACAAACTGTTTCTGTAAAGGGCCAGAGAATCGATGTTTTAGGCTTTGTGGGCCATGTGGTCTCTGTCGGGATTACGCAACCCTGTGAGTGGGCAGCGTGCCAATAAGACTTTATTGACAAAGCCATCTTTGGGGCTGGGCATGGCCTTCGGGCAGCGGTTTGTCAGCCCCTATGCCAGAAGGTGAGGGCTGTCAGAGAGGGGGAATGGCCCAAAACCCTAAGAGAGAGAAGTGGGGACCCTCAGCCCACAGAGACTAAATGCCCACAAGGCCTTGGCTGCTAGGAAAATTTTTCCAAGAATCATCTCAAGGAAATAAAGGTTTAAAAGAAAAAGAAAAAAAAAGGATAATCTCGAAGGATCTTACAACCTTCTAGGCCCTTGGGGTTTGGGCATTTGGGCAGACAAAGGGTGGGATAGACAGGAAACTGAGCCCCTAATAAGTGTACAGCCTGAGCTCATGCCATGTCCCCCCATCCCCATAAGCAGGTCTTTCCTTCTGTCTCCAAAGGAAAATGGGAAGCGAACCAGAAATGAGCCTCTCCTTTTTATTTTTTTTTAAAAGGAGTCTTTTTAAAACATGATTTATTTCCCAGTCCCCTGGATCCTCAGAATTAATCCAGTTCCACGGTTCCCAGCCCCCATTTTCCCTCCATGGAGTGCCTGCGCTCCAGCCCACCCCAGCAAGCTGTCTCCCCGGGTGGGAGGGACCCCCTCGGCCTCATTACAATGAGCAGAGAACCCCTGGCTCGCAAACCCCGGCCCTCCAGCCAGGAGGCAGACGAGGTTGCTGGCTCGGGGCTGGGAAAACGGAGACAGAGAGATGGGGTGAAGGAGCAAGAGACAGGCCCGGCCAAATGAGCAGCTGTGACTGACACAAACCAACTGCTTCCTGCCCTCCCAGTTGTCTCTCCCTCCCTCTCCTCGGGTGACAGAACCGAGAGCCCTGGAGAGCAGGGTCACGAAGACCGGTGGAAACCGGAGGGCATCGGACTGGGTAGCTAACCATTGGGTTTGCTGAGAACTAGCTCCATGGCTTGGGCAAGTGGCCTGACTTCTCTGGGACTCAATGCTCCCATCTGTGAAATCCAGCCTTTGGGCCCAGGGTCTCCAAGGCTCCTTCTCTGATGTTCTAGACTCTTCCCGCAGAAATGCGCTTGCCTCCACCATAAGCATGCACCACAGCCGAGAGTCTTTCCCGAGAAACAGGCCGCTGTTCCAGGGAAAACCACTTGAGCACATGCTCAATCTATGGAAACTCAAGGAAAAAAGCAACGAATCCCAGAGGTGCAGAGGATGGAGAACGGGAGCAGTCATTTATTCTCATCTTGATCTTGTGCTTACTCCGCCTTTTCCCCCTGAGAAAGTCTGAGCAAGGAGCAAATATCTGCGCCTCCTTTCCCTCTGTAATAGGAGGATGCAAATAACGGCTTTGTCTTCTTTGCAGAGCTCCTTCAAACAGTGATAAAATGGCCTAATGCCTGTGAAGGGGTTTGGAGGGGCGTGGGAGACAGGGGCAGAGCTGGTGACGAAAGGAGTGTGTGCCCGGAAGAGAGGATCCCTCCGCTGCCATCCCCCAGCTCTCACATCTGTGCCACGATCACCGCTCCTGGCTTGCAACACCAGCCAGAACTGAGGCCCAGAGAAAACCAAGTGCCTGCACCTCCTGGCCAAATACACCTGAGGACACTTAGATGCTGAACCTGATTCTCGTCAGGAACAGGTGATTAAGAGAAGTCAGCGAACCATCTTACAGGTACCCCTGATGTTAAGGAAGCTTCCCCCAGACGCACATGCACTCAGGTGCTACATTAAAAACCCTGCATAGCCCTAAGTTAGGAAAGAGACTCTTATTGGTGCACTAGAGGCCCGGTGCCTGACATTCTTGTATTGGAGGGGGGCGGAGGGGGAGGGTCAACCTCAGCCCAGCCTGACTGATCGATATCCTTAAAGCCGCCACAGCCTGACTGGTTTGGCTCAGTGGATAGAGCATCAGCCTTCGGACTGAGGAGTCCCAGGTTTGATTCCGGTCGGGGGCTTGTGCCTTGGTTGTGGGCACATCCCCAGCGAGGGATGTGCAGGAGGCAACTAATCGATGCTTCTCTCTCATCAATGTTTCTAACTCTCTATCCCTCTCCCTCTCTGTAAAAAATCAATAAAATATATATATATAAAGCTGCCCCAGAGGTGGGAGAGGCTCCCACCACCACTGTTGTGCTCACCAGCTATCAGTCTGGCTTGTGGCTGAGCAGCAAACCCCCTATGGGAACCCACTGACCACCAGGGGGCAACCCTTGCACTGAGCATCTGCCCCCTGGTGGTCAGTGCACATCATGGCGACCAGTTGTTCCGCCATTCAGTCCATTTGCATACTATTACCCTTTGATTATATAAGAGGAGAATAAGGTTCCTTTTAGCTTTGAGTAACTCCAGAGCCATGAGAACTGGGTTCGATTTGCCCAAATCTAGTCTCAAACCATGCTTCCAGGAACCCTTCCTTCCTTGGTGTCCAGCGAGTCCCACCCATCCAAACCAATAAATCCGAAGTGGGCTGAGAGCCCAGGTGGGAGAGACCGGAGTGGGAACAGCCAACAGCACAAACTCCTCGGAGAATGAAAGCAAACCAAGAGCTCAGGGGACCAGGGCAGGGTCACCCTCCTTATCAGCTTACACAGCCCCCGCCCAGGGCTCCAGGGAGGGGAGGAGGAGCAGAGACCCTGCCAGGGGCCCCCGAATGGAATGAATACACCCCCACCCCCTTCTCCCCCACCAACAGCTCAGTGTGCTTGAGCACTCGAGACCTCTCCCTCTGTGGGAATTCTATTGTTCTTACCTCATTGCAGCCTGGAACTGATTTCTAAGTATCTGCTGTTCTCTAGTCTTTTCTCTCCTTTCGTACAGCTAAACCTTTGCACGGGGCTAGATGTCTCAGGTTCCCTCCAGGTGTTTCTTTTCCTTTTTTTGACTAGGCCACCAGGAAACCCAGCCACTGCTTTTAGGCCATTGGCTGATCAGGGGCTGACAGCTGCTAGCCCTATTACTTAAAGACGGTAACAGGCCCTAGCTGGTTTGGCTCAGTGGCTCAGCCTGAAAGGGTCCCGGGTTCAGTTCCTGAGTTGCAAGCTTGATCCCTAGCCCTGGTCAGGGCATGTGTAGAAGGCAACCAACCTGTATTTTCTCTCTGTGTACTGCTTATTGGCCATACAATAGCTCAAATCTTTACCACAGCCCTACAGGGCTAAAAGTCCTTCACAAAGAAGTAATTTACAAAGAAGTAGCTTAATTTGCATGATATATATTCACTTTAAGGGCCCTGAAATAGGTCATCATGCTCAGAGCAGCAGAATACAGGCGTAACAGTGAAAATGAAATGAATGCCATCCAGAAAAAGGATGTCCCAGATTATCACACTGTGGACAGATCACAAGAATTCTTGCTTCATATTACACACTGTTTTACAAAGTATCATACCTTCAAACGGAAAGGTTGCTGCTTCAATATTAGCTTGTAAGGAAAATGTAATAAATAACTTCGAAATGCAATGGGTATTTAATTTTAAAGCGTGCCTTTAACATTTGTGTAAAATGATTTTTGTACTCGTTCAATAGAAACTTATCTGGCCACTGAGTAAAGCTAGCAATAAAACTACTGGTCTGCAATGTGTTATTAAGATGGCTAAACAAGCAAGCAATTGTTCAAGCATGACCTCCAATCAAAAGACACGTGGGCTCAGCTAGTGTGGCTCAGTCAACCTATGAACCAGGAGGTCATGGTTCAACTCCCAGTCAGGGCATATGCCTGGGTTGTGGGCTTCATCCCCAGTGGGAGGCATGCAGAAGGCAGTCGATTGATGATTCTCTCTCATCAATGTTTCTTTCTCCCTCTCTCTTCCTCTCTGAAGTCAATCTATATGTATAAGTGTAATTTGCAAATCAACTGGTCAGTGGAACAACCAGTTGGCTATGACATGCACTGACCACCAAGGGGCAGACGCTCAATGCAGGAGCTGCCCCCAGCCCGCAAGCCATGATCACCTGATTGGGGCCTGCTGGCCAACCTCTTGGTCCCTTCCCCCTGGCCTGCAGGCTCCAATTGTCCAATGGGGAACAGGGAACCGAGGGTGGCAGTAGACATGGCGGTGCTGGGGCCCTGATTGCCCCACCAGTGGCCCCACACACAGAGGGTGGCTGTGGCAGCCGGGGTGGGGGGGAAGTGGGGGAAAGGGGGGCCCTGCTCAAAGGCCAGGCCAGGCCAGGCCTAAGGACCCTACTTGTGCATGAATTTCATGCACCGGGCCTCTAGTAAGAATATATGAAAACAGAGAGTTGCATGGCGAGAAGTCTGGAAGTGTACAACTACAAGGCTGCTGCTCACGTGGGCAGTGCTGTGCAGCTTGCTCCAGGGTGAGCAGCGTCTCCAGCTTGTGATAAATACATGAAAACCACGGCGAGGCTGGAGTGGCTCGGTTGGTTGAGCGTCATCCCGTACACGGACGGAAAGGTTGCTGGTTCAATTCTGGGTCAGGGCTCATACCTGGGTTTCGGGTTCAGTGCATGCTCGGGGCAAGTGCAGAAGGCAACGGATCGATGTTTCTCTCTCACATCTATGTTTCTCTGTAGCAGGTCCCTGGGTGAGAATTTTATAAACAGAAAAAGCCTTGGCCTTGGACTGGAGGGGGGCGGGCCCTGCCTCCTGGACTCATAGCTTCCAAGGTGGGGTTTGCTTCAGGCAGATGTAACCCGCCAGTCACACCGAGGCCCACACTCACTTGGTTTAATGTTCTTATGTCTTCCACTTAAAAATCGTTAATAGTTGATGAACAAGAGGCCGCATCAATAAATAATATAGCTGTTGCTGCCACACAGAATCCTGAGCTGAATGAATGGAAGCCCTGAATGAAGAAGGAATTCGGGAGGGCTGAGATTTCTGGCGGGTGTCATCTTCAAGACAGAAGGCAATCCTAAATGGGGTTGTGTGTCTCTAGGTCCCTCCTTTCCCAGCATCTCTGGCTTCTTCCCTCCCCTCCCTCCTCCTACCCACCACCCCTCAATCTCTGGCTTTTTGGTGATAACCCAAAGGCTGCAAGAAGCATGTGGGGACTCCAGACCAGAGAGTGGGAGACATTTGCCTAAGATCACACAGCATGAGAGTGGCAGGGCAGGGCTGGGGCTAGAACCATTATACTGGTTCCCCCTTCCTGAACACTCATGCTGGGCGCTGTACCAAACATGTTAGGAGCCCTCCCTAATTGAACCCTGACAGCAATCAGTATCTTCCCCGGGCAGACAGCGGGACCCAGGAAAGCTAAGGATTTTCCCCAGCAAGGCAGGGATGGCCTAGACTGGAGCCCAGGCAGGCTGGCCGGGAGCTGGGAACAAAGGGGCCTGAGACGGGGAACTACATTCTCTGGATCCTCCCTGGCCCTGGGCCAGGCGAGGCTCATGTGTTTCTGCCGGGCTCTCTCTGTACGTGCAGCCACTCTCTCAGTAAGTAAGAAGGGGCCTGCCTCCTTCCCCAGGCGCTGCCTTTCCCAGAAACCAGGGTCCACGTGGGGGCCGTCCCACCCGGGGCAGGAATGCACTGCTGACCCTCGGGCCTCGCGGCTCTGCAGTCAGAGAACAGTCAGCTTCCCAGCTCAGGTGGGGAATGGGGTGGGGAGGAGGCTGAGCTGGGCCCGGAGCCATCCGCAGATCCTTGGGGATTCAGTTCAAAGGCGCTTGGGCTCCGGGCGAGGCCATAGCTGGGACGGCAGAGACAGCACGGCCTAAGTGGGGAAGGGCAGAGCGGGCCAAGGAGAACCTAGAGGGTCTACGTGGGCAGGTCTGCCATCCCCCCTCCATTTGCAGAAAAGACCCGAAGCTTCGTGGGTAAAGACAGGACAGGTGCCATGCTTACTCAGAAGCAGCGTGGGTGGACCGAGGGGTGCGGGGTGGGGAGGCAGGAGAGGTCCTGAGCCTCCGCTCCCAGCAGCTGCTGCCTGACCCCACAGCCAGCCCCTGGGGCTGCAGCCTCCCCCTCGGTTCTCAGGTTCCCGCCTCTCCCCGTGCGGGGCGTTGGTGTGCAGCGATGAGACAAACTCGACTCTGTTCAGAGTTCCAGGATCCCAGCCACGCCCCCTCCCTGGAGCGTCTGCCTTGGTGGTCCTCCCCCAGTGACGGGGCTATCCCCTAGCAAAGCCCGTCGCTGTGGGGACGAGGCAGCGGCAGGAACGGGGGCCAGCGGAGCGGGAGGGGAGTGAGCAGCTGCTGGGTCTGCAGGCCCCCAGCTCTGCAGTCCACCTCCCCCCCTGGCTGTCTCCACCAGAGCCAGGAGCGAGAGATGGCGTCCACAGCAATGGGCCGGGACCAGGCAGCGCCAGCCCAGGGCCAGAGCAAGTGGCATGTCCTGTGTCCTCAGGACTGGACTCTTGCTATCCGATTACCAACGAATCAGCTGCTAACCATTTAACGAGCATCTACCATGTGCCCCATTTTGGAGGCCCTGGCTATGACCAACTGACTCTCCACCATCTGCCTCCAAGCCTTGGAGACAGGGCACACAGATAGTCACGCTCACAGACACGTTTCCGGGTGTTCCCACCCGCGTCCGGAGTTACGCAGGTTGGAGGAGGCAACGTGACTCCCTCGTCCACCTTCTTAGCCCTGGTGGAGCAGCCACTCACGGTCACACTCACTCCCCGAGGCTACCCAGTCTGGCCAGAGGGCACACTGGGGCTGGAGTGGGTTGTGGGGTGCCACAGGGCCGAGTCCTGGAGGCCTGGCATCTGTAACTGGACCCTGACTTTGGGGCAGGGCTCACAATGCTTCCGCTGCCGTCTGGTTGGGCACTGCCCTCCATGGAGCCAAGCAGGGGTGCGAGTGAGGGCCAGAGAGGGGGATGACCCAGTTTTCAGGGTTTGCCAGCTTCCCTCCTCTGGCCCTGAGCAGGATCCCTGCATTGCTCACTGACTGTGTCAACTGGCTCCAGAACGTCTGGTTAGCACTACAGTCCTAGCAAGTGTCGAAATTTGTTATGAGTCTCTCCAACCAGATCTCAAGTTCCTTCCGGGTCTTAACCCTGTCAGCATCCTCACGGCACCCTGAAAACAGCAGGTGGTGCCCGATAAATCCTTGGTGGCTCATGGGATGGTGCACATTCATTGCGCTCGGTCCCGAGGGTTTCACATGGAAACAGGCCGCGCTTACCCCGCTATCCTGGGGTGTTCTTTGCACTAAAACCCTGCACTCTCTCTAGTCCAGGTGTGCCTGTTGAGCCACATACAGGCCTTCTTAGGCTGGCGAATCCCTCAGCCCAACTTGTTTGGGGCAGAGTGCTCACAGGCAGGTACCCGGACCTGGCAGAACATCCCCGGAAGACTGCCAGCTCCCGGTTTCTGCTGTAAAGCCCTTTCAAGACACTTTAAAAAATTACCTAGGACCCATATGGTCTATGGGAAGGTGGATGCTGCAGACAATGGGAGTCTAAGCAAGAACAACTGGTTCACCTGTAACGTCTGGTAGGAGCAGGCCCAGCAGGCTCAGAGCAGCCCCCATGGCGTGCGCTGGGTACCCCTGGGCTCTCTCTCCTCACCCCCGTCCCTCTCCTGCTCTGTGAGGGCCAGGACCCCTCCCTGAGCTCTCAGCTGCCCCATAAACACACAAGCACGTCAACACTTGGGAAATCCCCACATCTGGCTCTCACGTGACCGAGCTATGCCCCGAAGGCAGCAGCGGGAGGGGCGGGGGGCCTAGAGGACAGGGGAGGGTCAGGAGTGAGCTCCCCCCAGAACCAGAGTTAACCCTTTGGCACGACAGCACAGGGCCTCTGGCTGACGCAGAGCCTCCACCTGGAGAGAGGCAGGAAGAAGGCCCAGTGCTCAGAGGCCCTGGCTCAGGACACAGAGGGAAGGTGGGAGCACTGCTCTGCGGGTGATGTCATTTCTGGCCCACCAACCACTGGGGAATCGCACTGGCTGGCGACCTTCTTCAGGGAGACCGGGCTAGGAGGTAGTCAATGACCAGTTCCGAGTGCCAGGCACCTGGCTGGGGACCATGAAGTCAGGAGTCACGCCCTCCTCTCCCAGGCAGGACCTACATCCCCCAGGAGACCACAGAAGCGAGTCCTCCTAAGGATAAGGGTCTTGGGGACAAGTTCTCTCCCACCCAGGCACACGTATTCATTTTACATTTACAACTTTCAAAGTTTCAACAGCTCTAGGGCACGAGTGGCCTTCTGCACAACAGCGCTACCAGTAGGTGCTTGGGGTGTAGAGGACACGCCTCAGCCCGGTCTGGAAGCCAATGCTGAGAGTACAGACCAGCTGCCCTCTGCACGGCAGCTCAGCCTCTTCTCCAGGCTGATTCATTCAAAACCCTCCGCCAGCCTGGTCAGTGTGGCTCTGTGGTTGAGCACTGAGGTCATGGTTTGCTCCCCAGTTTGGAGGATGGGCAGGAGGCAGCTGATCAATGCTTCCCTCTCATCATTGATGTTTCTATCTCTCTATCCTCTCCCTCCCTCTCTCTGAAATCAATAAAAATATATTTAGTCAAAATCGTTTTGGCTCAGTGGATAGAGCATTGGCCTGCGGACTGAAAGGTCCCAGGTTCCATTCCAGTCAAGGGCATGTACCTTGGTTGCAGGCACATATCCAGTAGGGGGTGTGCAGGAGGCAGCTGACCGATGTCTCTTTCTCATCGATGTTTCTAACTCTCTATCCCTCTCCCTTCCTCTCTGTAAAAAATCAATGAAATATATTTAAAAATAAAAATATATTTAAAACACCAACAAAATAAAAACCTCCGCAAACCAGGGCTCACTTGACAAACCTCCTTCTCACTCTGCCCCAAGCCCACCATAGACAGCACCGGGGCATCGTACTATAACTGCTGTTCGCCTTCTCACCTCCCGGCCCGACTGAGAGTCCTGAGGACAAGGGCCTCCTTGGACCCACCGCAGTGTCCCTGAGCTCCCAGGGCGGGGCCTGGCGCAGAGGAAGTGCTCAGATGCCCACTGGGCAGGTCCGCACGGCGGCTGTGGCGGAGCAGTGAGGTCAGCTCGCGGCCTGGCAGGAACCATCTGAGCCTAGAAGGGACGCCTAGTGCCTATGTCCATTCAGAAACTCGTTCCTATTGCTTTGGCCCTCGAAGGTTCGTCCACCCTCTCCCCCACCTCCCCTGCCGCCTCCAGGAGAGCTGCTACTAGTGTTGATTGAGCTTAGAGCAGAGAGAGCAATCGAGGCCCACTAATCAGAACCCCGTGATCAGATGCAAAAAAAACCCTGATATACCCTGTTTCCCCGAAAGTAAGACATCCCCCAAAAATAAGACCTACTTCCAGTTTTGCCTCTCACTGTAATATAAGGCATCCCCCCTGAAAATAAGACCTCCTCGATAATAAGGCCTCTCGGGAATATAAGGCCCCCGAAGCTACCGTCAGGCGTCTGACTCCTGATTTAAAGAGACCTCGCACTACCTGAACAGCTCCGGCTGCGCAGTGGCCAATCAGTGAGCTGGTTTGTGATGACAACGACTACCGTACCATAGACAGGTTAATAAATTTCCTTTTTTTTTTGTTCAACAATAAATGTGTACCGAATTCTTCTTCGTGGAAAAATAAGACCTCCCCTGAAAATAAGACCTGGCGCATCTTTGGGAGCAAAAATTAATATAAGTCTTATTTTCGGGAAAGCAGGGTAGGTGCTCTTGGAGCCACCAGGTTGCAGGGAGGAATGGGGGCAGGGCAGGGAGCGGACTGATCTGGAGACAGAACTGGGACAAGGGGCATTAAAATGTGCACGTTTCCTTGGAGGGCTTTGCCCATGGACAAGGAGAGGCTGGGTTTGGCCTCCAGTCACCAGCCCGTCATCACCGCTTTACAAGGTCCTCACCCTCCTGCCAGGAACGGTTATGCACTCAACCCTGACCCAGACCCAACACGCCGGAGCCGAAGGGGCTCCAGGGCGAGCTGGGGTGACCTGGGACAACGGGGAAGGCAGCCCCCAGGACCTGGGGGGCCCCTCCAACAACGCAGCTCCTAGCCAGGAGCAGCATCGCAGAAGGAGCTCCGTTGGAGCACAGGGAAGGGATGGGACGCTCGGACACGGTCCAGTGTTCTTGGCACAAGACTCCAGGTCTGCCAGTAACACAGCCCATCTTTGTACCAGCCGACGGGGTCACGCGTGGCGATGACAAGATCCAGGGGGGGCAAAGCAGCAAGAATTGGGGAAAACCACTATTTTTTTCTCCCCCGCAAACATCTAAGTGTCAGTGAAACCTTGGAAACAATTTTTCCTTGCCTCCACATTTCAAAACTGGCCAATTATAAAAAGGCCACGAGCCAACGCAGTTACACACGCCACATTTCTATTTCTAAACAAAGTAACTTTAGATCAGAAAAAGGTGCTAAGACAATAAGCAATGCACAGTTCCCCCCCAAATCTTTTGTTTTTTTCCACTGGCTCCGTCATTACTGGAAATGCTGCCTCTCCTGTCACATGTCTGTAAACCAAGCGCCGAAGTGAGAAACAAGTTATTTTCTGGCCGAGGGCTGCGGTGGGGAGCATGCTCTGCGGGACCGCAGCGTGGGTGTGCCCCCCCCCCCCCCCCCGAAGAAAACCTGGTGGAAAATGGAAGGCAGATGGAGTCTTGTCACTGCCTGCTGATGAGGCGAGACGGCAGGCCAGCAAGGCTGGGCAGGCCCCTTCCATAGCCGTTCTCCAAGGCCTCAAAAGCTGGGCCCATGTTCACTGTCCTCTGACGGGTCCCCCTTCCCCATGCTGGCCCAGCCCCCCAATGTGAGTGATAAACCAAACGCATCTGCAAGGTTGCATCCAGTCGCTGTCCATCACCGGGATGCTGACCCTTCGGCCGCTCTCACTGCCCCTTGACCCCAAACACCGCCATCAACCCCCGTGGATGACCCTCCAAGAGCCCACCCCGGCTTGAATCTCAGACCCTTGGGGAGTCTGTTAAAATGCTGTTTCCTGGCCCTGCCCCCCAAAAGGTGCTGGCTCAGTAGGTGTGGGCAGGACCAGGGAGCCTGCACATCAGTTGGCGAGATTCTTCTGAAGCACACACCTCCCAGACCACCTGCCTGCTCTCCCTGCAGAAGCTGTGGCAGGAGCGAGGGGGCAGAGGGAGACTCAGCGGGGCTGGGCGGCAAGGCTACCCACGAGGGGCTTCCACCCTGGGAGCATCCTCCTCGCTGCCCCCCCTCCCGTACCTCCCCCTCCCTCCCAGCCCCGTGTGTCCCGACCAGCGGAGGGAGCTTCGGGCCCGGCTGCCTGCCTCTGGCTGTGCGAGCCGTGGCACAGACACACACACGTGAGCGTCGTCGCTGCCACGTGGGCTGGCCCCGGAGCTGCCCCATCCATCAGCCTCCTTTCACTCCCAATTAGTTGGCTTTTGAACTCCAGGGATGACATCAGGCCGAGGACCAGCAGCCATGAAAATTAAAAATGGTTTCAAACACCAGCCCGGGCGAGAGGAGCCAGCGGCGATGCCTTCCCAAGACACACCCGCTGTTGGAACGGCCGTCGGACGGTGCCAGGAAGGCCCCGGCCCTCCCTGCTCGGCAGCCGGGACCCTCCTCGCCGCGGAGGGGTGGCTGGGGCAGACAAGAGCTCCCCACCGACATACAGGCTCCCGCGCCTGCCTTGGGAAATGTTTTGAAAAGTCCTGTTGATGCTCCACCCTCACTTTGCTTCCCCCCTTCACCCCCACCTTCCCTAAGCCCTTCTCTCCTACCAGACCGGACACCTCTCCTTCCCTCAATTCTCAAACTCAATCCAGCCTCTAAGTCCCTGCTCATGACCCCCCCCCCCCCCCCCCCCCCCCCCCCCCCCCCCCCCC
>PVJN01043849.1:0-17597 GCA_004026805.1 Lasiurus borealis | reverse complement strand
GCTTTTTCTGCATCAATTGATATGACTATGTGATTTTTATCTCTCAATTGGTTTAAGTGATGTATCACATTTATTGATTTGCAGATATTGTACCATCCTTGCATCCTGAGATAAATTCTACTTGGTCATGGTGTATGATATTTCTGATGTACTGTTGGATCCGATTTGCTAGACTTTTGTTGAGGATTTTGGCATCTATGTTCAAGAGACATATTGGCCTGTAATCCTCTTTCCTTGTGTTGTCATTATTTGGTTTTGATAGTAGGGTGATGCTGGCTTCATAGGAGATTGGAAGTGTTCCTTCTTCTTGAATTTTTTGGAATAGTCTGAGGAGGATAGGTTTTAGTTCTTCCTCGAATGTTTGGTAAAACTCTGCTGTAAAGCCACCTGGCCCCCGGCTTTTGTTTGCTGGAAGCTTTTGGTGACTGCTTCAATTTCTTCCGTAGTTATTGGCCTATTGTGATTTCAGACTCTTCCTGATTGAGTTTTGGGAGGTTGTATGTCCATTTCTTCCAGGTGGTCCAGTTTGTTAGAACAGAGTTTTTCATAGTATCTTTTAACAATCCTGTGTATTTTGGTGGGGTTTGTTGTTATTTCACCTCTTTCATTTCTGATTTTGTTTATTTGGGTTTTCTCTCTTTGCTTCTTGGTGAGTCTGGCTAGAGGTCCATCAATCTTGTTTATCCTTTCCAAGAACCAGCTTTTGGTTTTATTGATCTTTTGTATTGTTCCTTTGATCTCTAGGTTGTTTATCTCCACGCTGATCTTTATTATTTTATTCTTTCTGCTTATATTTGGCTTTTCTTGTTGCTCTCTTTCTAACTCTGAGTTGTAGGGTTAGGTAATTTAGTACCATTGTTAATTGTTTTTTTGACAGTAGGCTTGTTTAGCTATGAACTTCCGCCTTAAAACTGCTTTCACTGTGTCCCAGAGATTTTGAATTGCTGTGTTTTCATTGTCATTTGTCGCCATGTTTTTTATGTCTTTGATCTCTCTTGTAACCCAGAGAGCATGCTGTTTGGTCTCCATGTGTTTGATTTTTTTGGATTGTTCTTATTGTAGTTGATTTCCTGTTTTATGCCACTGTGATCAGAGAAGATGCTTGATATGATTTCTTTCTTGAATTTGAAGACACTTTGCCTATGACCCAACATATGGTCTATTTTTGAAAATGACCCAGTGCACTTGAGAAGACTGTATATTCTGTGGCTTTGGGGTGAAATGTTCTGAAGATGTAATTAATTCCATCTGGTCTAGTGAGTCATTTAGGATTGATGTTTCTTTGTTGATTTTTTTTGTTTAGCGGATTTGTCCAATGGTGATAGTGTGATATTAAATTCTCCTACTCTGATTGTATTGCTATCAATTTCTTTTGATATCCTCCAGGAGTTTTTTTATGTATTTGGGTGCTCCTGTATTGGGTGCATATATGTTTACCAGAGTTATTTTTTCTTGTTGGATTGCTCGCTTTAGTATTATGAAGTGGCCTTCTTTGTCTCTTATTATGTTCTTTTTGAGATCTAATTTGTCAGATATAATTATTGGTACCTCAGCTTTTTTTTTCATTTTCATTTATCCTAAAAGCCTTTATCCATCCATTCAACCTCAATCTGTGTGAGTCTTTTTTTCTGAGGTGGGTTTCTTGTAGACAGCAGGCATATGGGTTGTGTTTTCTTATCCAATCTGTTACCCTATATCTTTTGATCGGGGCTTTTAATCCATTTACATTTAAAGTTATTATTGATAGGCACTTACTTGTTGCCATTTTTATTCTTTATCCCTGTGTACCTTCTTCACTTCCTATTTCTTTCCTTTTTTTTTTTTTATAGCAGACCCTTTAGCGTTTCTTGCACTGATTATTTGGTGGTAATAAACTCCATTAGTCCTTTTTTGTCTGTGAATCTCATGATGTCACCTTCAATTTTGATTGGTAGCCTTTCTGGGTACAGTATTCTTCAATTCAGACCCTTCCTTTGTGTGACTTTGTATATTTCATTCCATTCCCTTATGGCCTGATGAGTTTCTGTTAAGAAATCAGTTGTTAGTCTGATGAGGGTTCCTTTATAGGTAACATTCTGTCTCTCTCTGGCCACTTTTAAGATTCTTACTTTGTCATTGGTGTTTGCCAATTTAATTATAATGTGCCTTGGAATCAGACTTTTGGGGTTCATTTTGCCTGGGACTCTGTGAGCTTCTTGGATTTATGTGGGGTTTTCTTCCTTATATCAGGGAAGTTTTCTGTCATTATTTCTTCAAACAGGTTTTCTATTTCTTGTTCAGTTTCTTCTCTTTCTGGAACCCAATTGATGTGGATGTTGTTTTCTTTCGTGTTGTTCCACAGTTCCCTTAAGCTCTCCTACTGCTTTTTAATTTTTTTTCCCTCGAACCTGCTCTAATTGGGGATTTTTTCCTACCTTGTCTTCTAGCTTACTGATGTGGTCTTCTGCTTCCTCTATTCTACTCTTGATGTTTTCTATTGAGTTCTTTACAGCAGTGATGTCATTTTTAATTTCTTCTTAGTTCTTCATTTCCTTTTGGTTCTTACACATATTTGATATCTTTAGAACATTTGTCAAATTTGTCTTTCATTCTTTTCAACCACCTGGTGACCATTTTTCTAAATTCTTTCTCCGATAGGTTGCTTGCCTCCATTTCATTTACTTCCTTTTCTGGTGATGCCTGCTTTTCTTTCATATGTGGGCTGTTTCTTTGTCTCCCCAAGGTCTCTCTTCTGCAGGTGTCTGGTTATGTAGTTTTCTCTCTTCTGCATTGATTTAAATGCACAAAATACAACACAACCAGGTTTATGCACAAGGCACTGAATAGAAATGTATTCACAATATTAATAACTCCAAATATAGGTTACCACTGAAGAAAAGCAAATAGGGGATAGGAGAGAAAGAAGAAGTGAAAAAAAGAAAGGTGTGCAAAAAGAAATTGGGAAAAGAAAAAAAAGTAAGAGAGAAAACAAAGAGAATAAGAAAGAAGAGGGGAACCAACTGTATATATGGGAGAAAACTCAAATAGAACAGTCACTAATGCCAACAAATTCCAGCAACAAGTACCTGGAGATGACTACAAACTACAAACAACAACTAATATCAAGCAAGGCAATGGAAAACAGAAGTAAAAAACAAACAAAAACAAAACAAAACAAAAAGTGAAAGCAAAACATCCTCACAAACAAGCATAAAAATTGATATAATCAACAATCAAGCAAACAATAACAAAGGACAGAGAGAAAAACAATTTTTTTGGATAATGATGATAGAGAAAAGAGAGATGTGTATGGACTTGGAGCAGGGGATTGGAAATTAGATATATAAGTACGGTGAAATTTTAAGAGGGGCTAAAAAAGAATAGGGAAAATCTAAGCAGGAAAAGGGTAAGAGGAAACAGGACAACAAAAGGGGAAAAGTTAGGAGAGAGTGATGGCATAAAATAAAGTTGAGATAGAGTAAAATGATGCTATAGAAGAGAGGAAAATAAATGTAGAACACTAATCCCAAAGTAAAATAAAGAGAAAATAAAATTATTAAAAAAAATAAAATAGTAATAATAATACTGATTGAAACTAAAAATGTAATAATTAAAAAGGTAAATTCAAGTAAGGAAAAAAGAAAAAAAGTGGTTTCTTAAGTAGAAGATGAAAAAATAAAAATAAAAATGTGTAGTAGTCAAGGTCATTTAGTTCCTCTACTGTTCTGTTTTCTAGTCAGGACAGTATTGCAGTTCCCTGCATTCCACTGCTCCTCAGTGTTTTAAGCCAGTCCTGGTTTTTAAGCAGGCAGTGTGTCTTAATTTCTTATATTCCTTTATTTGGGTTTACACAAGAGTCAATTTGTGATTCAACCCCTAGGTGTCAGTGTTTTTAGATTTATCTCCAGGTCTATAGTTCTGCCTAGCTAGTGCTTAGATCCTGCTTTCCCTATGGTACTCAATACCTGTTTGTGGGAGAGGGTTGCCCTGCAGCTGGTTCTCTGATGGTTATTCCTTGTCCTGATCCCCAGGTTCCAGAAAAACAACTTTCTCCTGCAGTATCTTGAGTGTCCCAAATTGGGTGATTCTATGTATTGGTTTTATTAATCAGAAGCAAGGATTTAAAGAGGAAAAAAAATAAAAACAAAAAAGCCAGTATAAGTGTACTAACTCTGGGGCTGCGTGTAAGTCTGTGCAGTCTTTTTTTACCCCTTATGTCTAAGCAGCCGGGATACTTTTAAAATTTTTAAGCAGTCCTTTTGCATCAGATCAAAATGGGTTGCTTTTTTTAAAAAATAAATTTTATTGATTTTTTTACAGAAAGGAAGGGGAAGAATAGAGAGTTAGAAACATCAATGAGAGAGAGAAATCGATTAGCTGCCTCCTGCACAATCCCTACTGGGGACGTGTCCACAACCAGGATATATGCCCTTGACTGGAATCCATCCTGGGACCTTTCAGTCAGCAGACCGATGCTCTAACCACTGAGTCAAACCGGTTTCAGCAAAATGGATTGCTTTTTAGAGTTCCCTCCTGTTAACAGTTCTGCAGACCCCCTTTCACATTCATGGATCACACCAGCCCCTGCAGCCACGAATTTTTCTGGGTGCAGACTTCCCCAGGTCCTCCAGCTCCTGCAATGCATGTGTTTCTCTCTCCTTCTGGGAACAGAGATCTCACCTAGTCCCAGGTGAAATCTGACCTTCTGTGGGGGAGTGTAGAGCTCCTCTGATTCCACGTGTTTGTGCCAACTGGGGACCGGTGTTCTGGGGTTTGCAGCTGTTTGGTGGGTGCCATAGTTGTAGATTTTTAGGTTTTCAATAACATCCACTTTCCCCTTCATGATGGTGCGGTCTCTGAGACCCAGCCAGTGGCTCCAGGAGAGAATCCAGCAGCAGTGGGGGCTGCCTGATGATTGGTGCCCCATCCAGCTGTCCCCCACCATCTCCTGGAGTATAGCTGTCCCTCAACTCACCAACAAACACTCCCTATGCGACCGTCAGCTGTTCTATCTGCTCTGGGATAAGGCTTGGGACACATCTGTCTATTCTGCTGCGATTTTTTCAGTCCCTTCTCGGTTCTCAACCTTTCTAATGCTGCGATCTTTTAATACAGTTCTTCATTTTGTGGTGACCCCCCAACCATAAAATTATTTTCATTGCTACTTCATAACTGTAATTTTGCTACTGTTATAAATCATAATGTAAATATCTGTGTTTTTCAATGGTCTTAGGTGACCCTGCTGCCTTAAACAAAGAAGTTTGCTCTCTTATTAGTTGTCTTTCTTGGGCTCTTATCACTCTTGTTTGCTCAGGGCACACTCTCTTGGTTCTTTTATATTCACTCTTATGGCCCATGGCCATGTGGGCCCCATATCCAATGGACTAATAGATTGCAGTGGGGAGATTCAAGCTAAGCTAGCCTCTTACTAGACTGGGGCAAGCTTCAACATGGAAGGGAAACTCTGGACTCTGACTCTAACATTAGCTCTACTGTTGCCCCAGCTACCCTTCTGTGGTTGGACTAAGAGAAATGGGTCTTTGGAACCCAGCAATCTAATTCCATGGAAATGAAGCTTTCTACTGTATCTTATCCTCCCATGGGGACCTTTGGAAATGCTTATTCTAGCAGCACCCCAAGAACCCTACTTCCACCAGCAAACAGGAAAGATAAGCCCCTCTTCTGCCCTGTAATACAATTATCTTTAAAGTTCTTCAGCATTACAATATAATATTATAGAATGTAAATGTATGTTAAGCAGGGGATTAATTTAGAAAGTACAATCAAGAAATGGTCAACTAGTATGCTATTTAAGTACAACTGAGAAGTCAGAAGGCATTCTGTCAGAGAGGACCACACTCCAGAGTTGCTCTCACAGGCCCACCTATTATCCACATCTCCATCAACAACAGATTGTTTCTAATTAGCATATTTTATGTCAGAAATAGGTTTCTGTTTGCATAAAATGTAACCTATTGCTTAATGTAGGGAATATTAGAAATGAGCTGTCACTAGTGAAATTGAAGTACTTAGAATACATTGAATGTTTAATAAATGGCATAAATAGGATATAAAAATCCAGCAAGCCTTGTGACTATACCCTTAGGGAATGCACTTTAAAGGTTTGATTTGGAATTGCGAGACAGGAAGAACCCCTGCCCAAACGCAAGGAACGGGTGACACAGCTTGGAAAAAATAAGTAAATAAAGGGCTAGTTTGTAGCCATGAAGTTTAGACTCTAAAAGGCCACCAATGCAATAGAATCCTACCTCTGGAAACTTGGCATTGCTCTAGAAAGAGCCTTTCATGCAAAATTAGTGGTTAAAGCATCTGAAAGGGAAGAGAATAGAGGCCTTATCCAGTCTACAGAAGTCATAGTGATTTTATTAAAATACTTGCTTTGCTAATAAAATTTTATTTAATAAACATCTATTTGGTCTTAGACTTACTTTTAACATAATGTGTTGTAAGCAAACAGCTCACTAAACTTCAAACTTGTTTGGTAGCTACTATAATCAATAAAAGACCCTATGGATTATGCATATGGTCAATAGGTCAATTTGCAATAACTGACATTCCTGTTTATTGTCCTCTTCCTTCCTTAGACTGTAAACTCCTCCCCTGGTTTGTACATTGGCACCTTGCACAGGGACTGCTCTGGTCGATGTGTGGAAATAATTAGATGCATATTGTGAATCTGTTGACAGAGCTCCCCAGGCTCCTTTCTAGCCTTCTGCATTCTTCCTGCTGAAAGTAACCAAAGCAATAGAACCTGTGGAAGCTGTCCAAAGCACATGCCAAAGCTTCAATAGGTTCTGACAGGGAAGAGGGCTCCTTCCAGGCTCAGTTAAAAATGTTATTCTGGGCTCTTGGGACAGAGTGCCCTTGGACACATGTTTGCCTGAACTTTTCAGGAGTGGTTGTGCAGATTGGCAAGTGGAAATAGAATAGTGCAGTGATCGACAGGACAGAGTGGCCCTAGAATGAGTCGGCCTAATTAGACTGGTGTCCTCTACTTAAATGTTGCAGCTTTGGGCAAGCCTCAATTCCATCATGAAAATAGCACAGACTTCAGGTATGTTGGAAAGGTTAAAGGCAATAACACAGGTAAAATACTTGGAAATCTGCCAGGTCTCAGGTAAGCTCTAGGTGATAATTAGCATTTCTTAGTACTTTTATTATTTATACCAGGAAACACAGAGTTGTGAAAAAGTATTTGGGTACCAGGTGCTCATTTCTCTAAGTAAATGTTTTCAAACTGAGGACAACATTGAATCATCTGGAGTACCTGTTAAGTATTTGGATTTTCAGCCCCTGTTTCTGGAGAGGAGTTTTACAAAATCTGTGATCTGTAGCCAGAGAATCCCCCCAGGTGATCCTTATGATAAGCTAAGTTGGGGAAAGACTGCTTTAACTGAATAAGAAACTGAGTTTCTAAGCACCTGCAATCATCTAGTTTAAAGTTAGCTTCTGATTAAGAAACCTGCCCAGGGCAGACTTTGGTGCCTCAGGGCACCTTTTGGTAGTGAAATCTAATTTTTTTTCCCTTGGATTTTGGACTCTAAAACATTTGGATTGAATCTGGAATGTGACCTCCAGCCCTTCTCAGCTTCCATTTCCTTAACTGTAAAATGCAAATAACAATAGTCCCTT
The DNA here is from genome assembly GCA_004026805.1 of Lasiurus borealis. Lineage (NCBI taxonomy): Eukaryota > Metazoa > Chordata > Mammalia > Chiroptera > Vespertilionidae > Lasiurus > Lasiurus borealis. The sequence continues at coordinate 9,965 of PVJN01043849.1, read as the reverse complement.
TCTCCTGGAATTCTTGTAGGATTAAATGAGATAATCTATTTTTTTTTAAAGGGCACAGTTCCTGTGCAGAGCAAAGGCTCAGTAAGTAATTACAAATCATAATTAGGATTAGTCAAATCAGACTTTCCTTCCCATTATGGCTGAGCAGCTCCCACCGAACCTCACCTCCTGCTGATAACAACTCTATGTACTAAAAAATAAATGACCCAAAGGCGCTGAAGTGAACAAAAGCAGACAGATCCTGGAGAGGAGTTGACACTTAAAAAAGGAAACCACAGGGACAAATCACTTGTTTTTCAATAGTATTCAGTCTGAGGACAGGCCAAAACTGGCCCCAAGATGTCACTAAAACTCTAAAAGAAAATTCTCAAATTTTCTGGCCTAAAGAACCAAAGGACAGAGTTAGGGGCAGTCATGGCTATTGGCAAATGAAGGGAAGATCCCAGAGTTTGAGGGATAGCTCCAGGTCCTATTACAAACTCTGCCCAAATCCCTGGTTCACTGATGAACTATGTACAGCTGGGACAGACTCCAGCTAAAGATTAAAAAACAAAGCTGAACTTTAAGGTGTTGCCCAGGAGGCAGTGTCTCCAGTTTGAGTCCAACAAAATTTAAGGAACTAAACTGAACTGTAAGGTGTTGCCCAAGAGATAGTGTTTTCAGCTTGAGTCCAACAAAATAATTGCTTCCTAAAGTCAAAAAACCTACACTCAGAGGATTATAAAAACAACAACACTCTCTAAAACATAACATAAACAATGTTGAGGATACAATCCCAAATAACTTGAAATTCAAAGACCCAGAAAAAGATAGCTGATTCTCAAGAGTAAAGATAAACTCTGAGGAGAGCAAGATGTTAAAATGAGTAGACAGAGCCTGTTGGAGTGGGTCAGGTGTTTGAGCATTGTCTTGTGCACTGAAAGGTTGCAGGTACAATCAAAGTCAAGTGATTGACGTTACCCTCTCATATCAATGTTTCTTTCTCCCTTCCTCTCTCTAAGCATGATCTCAAGTGAGGAATAAAAAAATAATAATTAGGAGATAGAGATTTAAAGCAACTCTTTAACTATATTTAATAACACAGGAAAATATGTTGGCAATAAGTGAAAATATAGGAAATCTCAGCAGAGTTAATGAAGGACCATTTGGATATTCTAGAACTGAAAATACAGTATCTGAAATTAAAAAAAAAAATCACTGACTGAGCTTAACAGTAGAAAGTAAAGAACAGAGGGAAGAACCAAATGACAGCATAGGTGAACACCTAAACTGCTGCCTCACACAACAATTTCAAAATTCAACTAAAAGACAGAATGGACATCATCCAGAACCACAGGAAAGCTGGATGAGTGAAAATTCTACAACTAGAAGTAAAGAAAGGGACTCATGAAGACTCAGAGGATCTGCAAAAAGCTGAGGTACAGAGACATGCTCATGGAGAGGACAGGCAGCAGAGGGTCACCTAGCGCAGTGGTTCTCAATCTTTCTAATGCCGCTTACCCTTTAATACAGTTCCTCATGTTGTTGTGACCTCCAGCCATAAAGTTATTTTTGTTGCTACTTCATAACTGTAATTTTTCTACTGTTATGATTCATAATGTAAATATCTGTGTTTTCTGATAGTCTTAGGTGTCCCTGCTAGTGGTTCTTAACTTGTCACGACCCACAGGTTGAGAACTTTTGCTGTAGAGCCTACGACCATTGGAAAACACAGATATTTACATTACAATTCATTAACAGTAGAAAAATTATAGTTATGAAGTAGCAACAAAAATAATTTTGTGGTTGGGGGTCACCACAACATGAGGAACTGTATTAAAGGGTAAGCAGCATTAGAAAGGTTGAGAACCACTGCTCTAGTGGGAGGGAAATGGAAAATCCTGACTGCACTGAACTCCACTTCTGACTGCACTGAAGCGAGACTCATACAGGGAGTCTGGACTGGTTTGAAAAGGAAGGAGTGCAGGGAAATTTAGGGGAGCCGGGAAAGACAGAGGTCTGGAGACATACAAAAGTGCATGCAAAAGTATGCCTGAAAGTGTATACACAGAGCATTGACTGCTGATTGTGCCGCTGGCTTTCTTTAGCAGGAGGAAAAATGACCTTCCAAACAGCACTGAAATCCAGGTCTGACTGCATTGAACCCCAGTTTTGGGCGAGATCCTGGGGACCCAGACTCATATGGGTCCCTAGAGCATACGGAAACTCAGGGGAACTGGAAAGGCAGAGGTCTGGAGGTACCCACATGTGTGCACAGAGAGGGCTGCAGTGATTACCCAAGGGCACTGAGATCCAGGGGCTTCCGTGTAGGGCAGGGCTGACGGGAAGTCAAGGCTGTCTGCTCAGCACTTAGACTCCACCACATCCAAGCCCAGCACAGAGGCTGTTGCAATCTTGCAAGTATTAAGGCTGAGTCCAGCACAGAAGTTCTCCTGGTGTCAACACAGCTGATCCGCACAACAAATTGGCTTGGAGGTCAATTACCCCCAGTGATACCAACAACAATCAAGAATTAACTACAATAAGACTCTATACACAGTCCACAAAGGGGTGTACCAAGAGTGTCCACCTCAAGTAACTGGGGATGCAGAGCTACTGGACCATATGACACCTGGCACACAAAGCTACTCTACCAACTCAGGGAAGCAGCGAAATACGTGGAAACAAAAGAACAGATCACAAATGAAAGAAATGGAGGAAAACAAATGACTAGATATAGAGTTCAAAACCACGGTTATAAGGTTTTTAAAGAATTTACTAGACAAAATGGATAAATTTAGTGGGACCAAAGAGGAGATGAAAAAGGACCAACTAAAAATTAAACATACACTGACTGAAATAAAAAATATTATACAGAGACCTAACAGCAGAATAGAGAAACACAGAATCAAGTCAAAGATTTGAAATACAAAGAAGCAGAAAACACTCAACTGGAAAGCAAAAAGAAAAAAGAATCCAAAAGTAAGAAGATAGTGTAAGGAGCCTCTGGCACAACTTCAAGCATGCCAACATCAGAATTATGGGGGTGCCAGAAAAAGAGAGAGAGCAAAATACTGAAAACCTATTTAAAAAAATAATGACTGAAAACTTCCCCCACCTGGTGAGAGAAATAGACTTACCAGTCCAGGAAGTGCACAGAACCCCAAACAAAAGGAATCCAAAGAGAACCACACCAAGACAAATCATAATTAAAATACCAAGAGCAAAAGACAAAGAAAGAATATTAAAAGCAGCAAGAGAAAAACAGTTAGTTACCTATAAGGAAGCACCCATATGATTGTCAGATGATTTCTCAACAGAAACTATGGAGGCCAGATAGGAGTGGCAAGAAATATTCAAAGTGATGAATAGCAAGAACCTACAGCCAAGATTAATCTACCCAGCAAAGCTATCATTCAGAATTGAAGGGCAGATAAAGAGCTTCACAGATAAGAAAAAGCTAAAGGAGTTCATCACCACCAAACCAGTATTATATAAAATGCTGAAAGGTATTCTTTAAGAAGAGGAAGAATAAGAAAATGGTAAAGATAAAAATTATGAACAACAAATACATATCTATCAACAAGTGAATCTAAAAATCAAGTCAATTGAAAATCTGATGAACAGAATAAACTGGTGAATATAATACAATTGGGGGCATAGAAAGAGAGTGGACTGATAATTCTCAGTGGGAAAAGAGGTGAGGGAGGGTGCAGGGAGAGACTGGGACAAAAACTATACACCTATGGATGAGGACAATGGTAGGGAGGTAAGGGCAGAGGGTGGGATGGTAGCCAGGTGGAGGGGAGGTATGAAGGGAAAAAAAAGAGGAACAATGAAAATAATCTGAACAATAAAGATATATTTTAAAAAAGTACAGAGGAAAGTTAGTAAGCTTTAAGATATATTAATAAAAATTATTCAATCTGAATAGAAAAAAAATTAAAAATTGAATGGATCCTCAAAAACCTATGGTATGATATAATAAGAACTAACATTCAAAATTGGAGTCTTGGGAATAAAGAAGGGAATAAATCTTCATTCTAATCCTCATAAGTAAATAGAGATTGGGTAAAGATATAGGAGAAGGCATAACGAAACTTAACAGAACTTCATCCTTTGTGAGGAACATTCTTTTAAATTTTCCTGTATCATCTATGAAAGTCTTAAGTTTCAAAGTGTAAATAGCATCTCCTACTTGAAGTACTGTATTGATTCTTTTTTAAGCCCTTCCTCCTTCTTCCTTTCTTTCTCTTCCTTCCTTTTCTTTTTCCATTCTATCTATCTATCTATCTATCTATCTATCTATCTATCTATCTATCTATCATCTATCTATCTATCTATCTATCTATCTATCTATCTATCTATCATTGATCTGTCATCCATCTATTATCTATCTATCTATCTACTCACTGTCAGCAAATGTTTATTGAGTCAGTCCTATATTTTCTGGAAAACAATAACTTTATCTAGTTCCTACTGCTAACCTCCCCCCTGGAGAACACCTTTTGCTTAGGTTGAATTGGTGAATTCGGCTTCTGCAATAATTTTCTCTTGTCTGAAAGACTGGCTGAGATCTTAAAGGTCAAAAGTGAAGGACCACCACATAGTAGTTTTTCTTAATGGTACATAAAATAATGGTACACTTTGCTACTCAGGGCATCTTAGCTTTGATAAAAATAAGTATTTCTGTATATTTTATTATTGTACCTTCAGTATTTGCTCCAGCACCAGATTCTCTTTGCCACTTCCATCTACTCAGAATTGCACTGGAGGCTGGGCTTCAGGACATCACAGATGCAGATGCTGCTTTGGTTTTGCATAGGACTGCTGGGAGGTTTGCAATTGCCTTTACAACTACTCACCTCATTTCTGTTTTTTACCAATAGAAGTTTTTTTTTTTCTTGTTTTCCTTACTCTTTGGCAATGCATCCCTTAAATATCTCCTTTACTGAGCAACTTGCATTCCCCACCCCCCGCCCCCCAAATCTTAACACTGTTTTAGAAATTTCAGTGGCTCATAGTAGCTGCCCAGAAGAGTCTAGGCACCTTATTTTGAGATTCAGGGTCCTTGTGACTTCCAGGATCATCGTGAGCTCTCATCATCTAATTCAGAAGCCAGTGAGCCCCATTGCTTCCTGTTTGCATATTTGTCTCACCTTTATCTGACTGATAGAATCCTATGCAGCATAAAATCAGAAACACATACAAAATATGTTCAGATGTGACCTTCTCTGAAAATCAACCTGGATTAACCCAGAGAAAATTAACCATTCTTTCCTTCATACACCATATTAAATCAAATCAGAAGTGCACTATTTCCCCTCTACATTTTATTTCTGAAATCAAGATGTCCCTATCATAGCTGGTATCTTATGATCCTTAATGGCCAGGCAGCAGTCATAACATTTTTGTTATGTTATGGACATATTCTGTTATTAATTATGGAAGCATGACTAAGTAACTGCAAACCCTCATTATCAGTAGACTATTTAAGGAAGGTTTTCAAAACAGGATCATGACTCTTAATTGTTTGAAATTTTTTATTGACAACTTTTCCATAAAGTCAAAAAGAGTTATTATAAAAACTTGCAAATACTTGCAGTAAAAGTATGAACAACTTTAAATAAAATTATATGCTATATTGAAATACATAGACATAAAAATCTGACTCAAAGAATAATATTAAAAAGACAAACTGAATCGGTTGAAGTTTCAGGAATACCTTAATCAATTTATTTTATTTACATTTTTTCTTTTAATATATATACAATATGATAAAATACTATATTTAAATAAGTTTAAAAGGTTCTTTCAATAACTCTAAAATAAAGATTCTAAGTGGTAAGACAGCATTGTGTTATTTAAGTGATAGTAGTGTTCCTTAATGATACATAAAATAATGATACACTTTACTATTCAAGATATCTTAGCTTTAATAAAAATAAAGTTTTTCTGTATATTCTATTATTGTACCTTCAGTATTTAATTTATTTGTTTGAAACCTATTAGTTTGAGCTTCTTAAAAGCCAAGTAATAATATATGTGTTTATATAAATATATAATCTCCCTGCATGAAGCACAGTGTGTCTGGAATATACAAGATTTTTAAAATATTTCTCAAAGTAAACTAAACAAAATTTATAAAGAACAAATGGGTCAAACCTAGCAGTCCTAAGTCAAGTGCACTCCAGGCACAAAACCTCTCTGATTAACCCCTATATTCATCCTTTGTCTAGATTGGCATTGAAAGAGTGGCTATGTCTACTATATTCATCCTTTGTCTAGATTGTCATTGAAAGAGTGGCTATGTCTCCACGTGGTAGTTATAGATGATCACCATCCACAGTGGTCTGGGACAGTGGAAGAAAAGGGCAGTTATGAAAGATGCTGGACTTACGTATTTCTACAAACAATTTTTTGCTTATTTGCCCTCCCAAACATTTAAATTGACCTCAAAGATTTTACATTATAAATCTAAATAACTGCAAAAGATACAATTTCTAGCATTTTGTAAATGCTGGCATTTAAATATAAAATTGCTAAATCATTATTTTAAATATATCTAAATGGGATCCAAATAACATAATAATTTAATATCCACAATCATCCAATTTAATACATATGATTAAGCTCTCTGTTAAATTTGAAACTTTTACAATTTTCCCTTGTCTTGTTGAACTTGAGTTTCCAATTTCAGGAAAGCACAGTATATCAAAAAGGCTTTATCGGATTTGTTGAATGAGACTTAATTGACCTATTAACTTTAAAAGTATAAGCACAGTTTTCTCAAACCTAATATACATTTAGAAAGAAGAGGGAAAATATATATATTGTTAATTTTATTATACTTTTTTCCAGTAAATATGTTTGATAAAATATTTTTATCATGTGGCTTAAATAGTTTTTCATTGAAAGCTTAGAATACAAAATTTATCTCATTAATGATCAAAAAAGTTTACTTAGAAAGCAAGGAAACATTGTCAAACAAACCAACCAAACCAGACTTACTTATTTTGAGATCATTATAGATTCACAGAAAATTGCAAAACTAGTAGAGAGAGATGTCATGTACCTTTCACCTCGTTCTCCCAATGGCTACATATTACATAACAAAACCAGGATCTGACCTGTTACAACTTGTGAATATAGTTCCATGCCATTAATCACAGATATATATTCATGTATCCTTTTTTGTTTGTTTTTCTGCCTCTCTGGCATTTTCGTAAATATATTTTGGAATTCCATTTTGATTTATCTATGGTTCTTTAGAGTGTATATCTTTGTGTAGATCTTTTTCAGTGTACTCTAGATAGTACATTGTATATATATGTAACTTTATACAGTCTACTGGTATTTACATTTGATCAATTTGAGTGAAAGAGAATCTTACTCTCCCTTAACCCTTCTGCATTTGTATTATAATTATCTTAAATATTCCCTCTACATTCAATGATAACTACATGAGAGAATATTATAATTTTTGCTTTAACCATCAAACATAATTTCTAGAAAACTCAAAAAAGCAGGAAAGTTTATTATATTTACTCATATTCTTTATCTTTCCACTGTTTTGTTATTTTTTAAAATTTTTTATTAATGTGTTACATGTTTACATATCTTCCCATTGCCCTCCCCTCCCAGGCATACCCTACCCCACAGTGTCTTGTGTTCATTAGTTAAGCTTATATGCATGCATATAAGTCCTTTGGTTGATCTCTTATCTACCCCACCTCTCCTTAACCTTCCTGCTGTAATTTGACAGTCTTTTTAACGCTTTACTGCCTCTGTATCTATCCTTTTGTTCATCAGTTTATAATCTTCTTTATTATCCACAAATGAGTGAGATCATGTGGTGTTTCTCCTTCATTGACTGGCTTATTTCACTTAGCATAAGACTCTCCAGTTCCATCTAGGTTGCTGCAAATGGTAAGAATTCCTTCTTTTTAATGGCAGCATAGAATTCCATTGTGTAGATGTACCATGATTTTTTGATCCACTCATCTGCTGACGGGCACCTAGGATGTTTCCAAATTGTAGCTATTGTAAATTGTGCTGCTATGAACACAGGGGTGCATAAATCCTTTCTGATTGGTGTTTGTAATTTCTTAGGATATATTCCTAAGAGTGAAATTGCTGGGTCAAATGAGAGTTCCATTTTTATTTTTTTGAGGAAACTCCATACTGTTCTTCACAGTGGCTGCACCAGTCTGCATTCCCACCAACAGTGCACAAGGGTTCCTCGCCAACATTTGTCATTTGTTGATTTGTTGAAGATTGCCATTCTGACAGGTGTGAGATGATATCGCATTGTTGTTTTGATTTGCATCTCTTGGATAATTAGTGACTTTGAACATGTTTTCATGTGTCTCTTGGCCTTCCTTCTATCGTCTTTTGAGAAGGTTCTATTTAGGTCCTTTGTCCATTTTTTTGTTGGATCATTTATCTTCCTTTTATTAAGTTGTGTAAGTTGGCTGTAGATGTTGCAGATTAAACCTTTATCAGTGATAACATTTGCTAATATGTTCTTCCATACAGTGGTCTTTGCTTGTTGTTTTGTTGATGGTTTCTTTTGCTGTGCAAAAGCGTTTTATTTTGATATAGTCCCATTTGTTTATTTTTTTCTTTAGCTTCCATTGCCCTTGGAGCAGTATCAGTGAAGCAGTTCTTTCGGCATATGTCTGAGATTGTACTGACTGTGGATTCCTCTAGTATTTTTATGGTTTCCCATCTTATGTTTAAATCCTGTATCCATTTGGAGTTTATTTTTGTATATGGTGTAAGTTAGTGGTCTAGTTTCATTTTTTTGCATGTATCTGTCCAATTTTCCCAACATGATTTATTAAAAAGGCTGTCTTAACTCCATTGTATGTTCATGCCTCCTTTGTCAAATATTAATTGAGCATAGTGGTTTGGGTCAATATCTGGGTTCTGTATTCTATTCCATTGGTCTATATGTCTGTTCTTGTACCAGTACCAGGCTGTTTTGAGGACAGTGGCTTTGTAATATAGCTTAACATTTGATTTTTTGTTTAGAGAATTTGTCCAGTGGTGACAGAGAGGTATTAAAGTCTCCTACGATGATTTTATTGCTGTCAATCTCTCCCTTAATATCCTCCAAAAGTTTTTTTATGCATTTGGGTACTCCTATATTGGGTGCTTGTATGATTACCAGAGTTATTTTTTAAATTAAATCTTTATTATTCAGATTATTACATTTGTTTCCCTTTTTTCTCCCTCCATAGCTCCCATCCACCAGCTCCCAACCTTGTCTCTACCTTTACCTCTCTCCCATTGACCTCATCCATAGGTGTATGATTTTTGTCCAGTCTCTCTCTGTACACCCCTTACCCCTTTCCCGCTGAGAATTATCAGTCTACTCCTTTTCTGTGCTCCTGATTCTATTATATTCACTAGTTTATTTTGTTGATCAAATTTTTAATTCACTTAATTTTTAGATTCACTTGTTGATAGATACGTATTTGTTGTTCATAATTTTTTATCTACCTTTTTCTTCTTCCTCTTCTAAAAGAGTACCTTTCAACATTTTATATAATACTGGTTTGGAGTTGATGAACTCCTTTAGCTTTTTCTTGTCTGTGAAGCTTTTTATCTGCCTCTCAATTCTGAATGATAGCTTTGCTGGATAGAGTATTCTTGGTTGTAGATTCTTGGTATTCATCACGTTGAATATTTCTTGCCATTCCTGTCTGGCCTGCAACATTTCTGTTGAGAAATCAGCTGACAGTCATATGGGTTCTCCCTTGTAGGTAATCAACTGTTTTTTTCTTGCTGCTTTTAATATTCTCTTTTCTTTTGCTCTTGGTATTTTAATTATGATGTTTCTTGGTGTAGTCCTCCTTGGATTACTTTTATATGGGGTTCTGTGTGCTTCCTGGACTTGTAAGTCTATTTCTTTTACCAGATGTGGGAAGTTTTCAGTTATTATTCCTTTAAGTAGATTTTAACTATCTTGTTCTCTCTCT
>PVJN01043848.1:0-17597 GCA_004026805.1 Lasiurus borealis | reverse complement strand
TCCGGAGACAAAGAAGCATTGAACAGACTGTCAAACCTCAGGGAAGGCAGAGAGGAGGAGGGGGGTGAAATAAGAGAACAGCCAAAGGGCTTGTATCCATGCATTTGAGTAGGACCAATGGACAAAGACAATGGGGGTGGGGGGGCATGTGCTGGGGGATGAGAGTGGCAGTGGGGAGGTCAATGGGTGAAAAAGGAGATATGTAATACTTCAAACAATAAATAATTTAAATTAAAAATAAAATAAAATAGCCCTAGCTGGTTTGGCTCAGTGGATAGAGTGTTGACCTGTGGACTGAAGGGTCCCAGGTTTGATTCTGGTCAAGGGGATATGCCTGGGTTGTGGGCTTGATCCCCAGTTGGGGGAGCATGCAGGAAACAGCTGATCAATGATTCTCTGTCATCATTGATGTTTCTAGCTATCTCTCCCTCTCCCTTCCTTTCTGATACTGATTTTAAAAATAATAAAATGAAGAATAGGGAAAAAATAGGTGACTCTACAGCACTCTCAAGCCAAGATAGATCGAGTGCACATACAATTTGTATTAGTTTTTTTATTTGGAAATATTTAAGTCTACTTTAAAAAACAAGAAAAAACTTAGCGGAGGAAACTCTTAAGATGAGTTAAGTACAGATAGTGAGAAAGAAAGTAACTTGTGCTAAATATAGCTAGTAAGTTCTAACCTGTAGAATATGGTATGTGCTACTTACTATAGGATACTAACTATATAGCTACGTAGAATTAGAAAAATGGAAAGACAAAGTCATAATGTATGGGACATAGGGTCTATAGGATGACACCTTTTTGGTGTCTAAATTGGCTACCCATTGATGACTTCTTAAAATGATCCCATTCAATCACAGCTGTGCTTAGCCCCTGACATGCAAATAAAATCCCCATGTTTAAGAATTTCATTGATGAGCTACAGCTGTGCCCAAAGCGTATCTGCATGCCTCTGTATCTTTCCGTTAAGCTAAGTGTATATTTTCGTCCAAACACCTTCTGTTTATTGGGCTTCCTTGCTGAAATCTCAACTCTGGTCCTTGTAACCACACCATTGATGATTCCAGAATGCTGTTGCAGCAGAGAAAGGGAGACAAAACGTATGAGCATAACATAACTCAGTTTTCAGTCTATGGCCTTTCTGCCTCACTTGCAGCCTATTCTGGGGATGTTGACCTATTCCCTCTTTCCCCTTGACTCTTGCTGTGTTTTAAATTGATTTAATAAACCATGTGATTCAAGCATCTTATTTTGGTCTGTGAGACTTTGGTGCCTCGGCCTCTGATACAGCTTTCCAGGTGGTGCACTAGGAAATTATCAATGCCTCTAGGTAATTTATCACACCACAGGGCTAAAATAAATAAGAACATAGAAGACCTAAATATAACAAAATCAATACATTTTCACAGTATAATTTGAACTTTATAGGATGGTAATACAGAAAATATATTCTTCTCAAGTGCACAGGAACAGCTGCAAAATTGACATCTTAGTGGGTCGCGAGGAAAGCATCAATATGTTCCATAAAACAAAACGATGTAAACAACACTCTTCCCTCACAATGCAATAAAACTAGAAATTAGTAAAACAGAAAACAAAAACTTTATCAAGCAGCTCTTGGGAGAAAAATGGAAAGAACCAAATTATGTGCTTTTCCCCAAAATAGTAGCAAAATACTGTATGTCAGAATTCATGGGCTGCCTTTGAAGAGTAACCAAAAAAAAAGTATTACCTAATATTGTATCAATATTAATGAAATAATGGAAAGTAAGTAAATCAAGTTCCCAGCTCCAAAACACACAAAGTAAACAAACAAACAAAACACAAAGAGGCAGTGCCCTTGGCATCCCGCATGTCTCCCGCTTCAACAGCGTTTGGACGGAGCGGACCCAGGGACCCCCTCTTCCAGCCTCCGGTCCCCACCTTCAGCACCACCTCCGAGACCAGCCAACACGCCGTGTGTCCTTTCTACCTCCGCTCCTGATGCCCCACAGCCATGGGCCCCCAAACTGATCAGAGTTATTTCCCCCCCCCCCCCACCCGGGGTGGAGGCTGGTCACCGCCGGCCACTGCCCCTGCGGCCCCGCGCCTACCCTCCGGCCTCCGCGCGTTGGCGGGAAGGAGCGGGCGCCGAGCGTCTCTTCAAGCCGCGAAGCCAGCGCGGCGGCCGCGTTCTCCCCCCGGACGGACGTGCTGAAGCCCTGAAGCCGCCCCTGGGTGAGGGGGCCACACTCGGGCGCCACGGAAGCCGCCCCGGCCCCGGAGAGGAAGCTGGGCCGCCCCGGTGGAGCTGCCGGCCCTGGTGCGGCTCTCACAGGCCCTCCGCTCCTGACTTCCGGAACCGCTTCCGGGTCAACAGGTGAAACTCACCAAGAAGCTGGGCGACACCTGACTCGCCCCGGGCGCAGGCTGCGGCCCCAGCTGGTGGGCGAGTATCTCTTCACAAGCTCCCCCTCAAGCACCACCGGGAGCCTCTGGAGCCCAGAGGCCTTTGAGGGGCCCCTCTGCACCCCCTGGGGTCAGGCTTTTGCCTGAGCTTCTCCCTGAAACAAGCAGTCATTCTTTTAACCACCCTGAAGCCCCCTCCCATGCACTGGACCACATGAAACAATAAAGCTTTTTGCAGGGGGGAAAAAAGAGCAAAGAGAAAGAAATGATGAAGGTGTGGCAGTATATATACAATGGAATATTACTCAGCCATGAGAAAGAAGGAAATCTATCATTACACAAGCTGGCTGGGCCTTGAGGAGATCATTCTAAGTGAAATAGACAATGACAAATATCATTGGACCTCACTTATACTGTATGTGGAGTCTATAAAAGCTGAACTCCTAGAAATAAAGAGGGAATGGTAGTTTCCAGGGGCTAGGGTTAGAGGAAATGGGGAAATGGGGATCAAAGGTACAAACTTCCAGTTATAATTTCTGGGGACGGACCACACAGCCTGGTGGCGATAGTTAACTTTATTGCATGCTGGAGATTTGCTAAGAAAGTAGATCTCACATATTCTCAGGACAAAGAGAAGTGGTAACTATGGCTAACTAATCTTATTATGGTAGTCAATTTGCAATATATATGTGTATTAAACCATCTTGTTTTACACCTTAAATTTGTAAAAAAAAAAAAAAATTATGTCAATTCTATCACCAAAAAAATTGCGTTATCTCCCTAGAGGTCTTGCACATATTTGTAGATGTATTCTGAGAACCAGGATGTTTGCAAACCGTATATTTGTAAAAGGTGTATCCAGAACTCTCAAAACTCAATACATAATAAGAAAAAAAAATTAAAAAGTGGGCAAAAGATTTCCACAGACATTTCACCAGATCAGATATGTGTGGCACAGGAAGGACATTAGTCATTAGGGAAATGCACGTTGAAATTTCAAGGGTGAAACATTGTACACACCAAGGGTCGGTGAGGACCAGCAACCGCTCCTGCTGGAGGGCCGTCACGGAGCAGCTGCTCTGGAAACCAGTTTTGCCGTCTTTTATGCAGTTATAAGTGTGCACTCAGCACAGGAGCCAGTCATTCCACTGCCAGGGAGGGGCTGGAGATAAAGGAGCGCTTAAAGTCACACAAAAGCCATTAAACACGTCTTATAACAGTTTTATTCATAAGTGCCAAGAAACTGAAAAAACAACTGTCCTTCAGCATGCAAAAAGGTACACTGTGATTCATCCAAAGAATGGAATGCTACTCAGCAATACAAAGTAATGAATTCTCTACACACGCAACATCGATGCATCTCAAATGCACTATACTAAGTGAAGGAAACCAGGCTCAAAGGGCTACAAACTTTCATAGGCATCCCAGAAAAGGCAGAAGTGTGAGCATAGAAAAGCCACCCCACTGGTTGCCAGGGGCTCGGGTTGGGGTGGCTGACTGTAATGAGACAGAAAGAGGGGCTTTGGGAAGCTGGAACTGTTCTATATTTTGACATAAATGTGATGATTACGACTAGAAGCATTTGTCTAAACTCATAGAATTGTTAACTAAAAGGGGATTTTTTTTTTACTAGAAAAAGTAAAAATCAACTTAAGTAAAAGGCATTATAAAATAATGACAAGATAAGCCATAGAGTGGGAGAAGATATTAGCCTTCATATAACCAACCAAGGAAAAATATCTAGAATATATACAAGTTTTTACCAAGCAACCACGAAATAGTAAAACAGGCAAATCTTGGATAAACACTCCCCAGAGGGGAGATACAAAGATCATTACATGTGCCTTAACTGGTTTGGCTCAGTGAATAGAGCCTCGGCCTGTGGACTGAAAAATCCCAGGTTCGATTCCAGTCAAGGGCATGTACCTTAGTTGCAGGCACATCCTCATTGGGAGGTGTGCAGGAGGCAGCTGATGGATGTTTCTCTCTCATTGATGTTTCTAACCCTCTATCCTTCTCTCTTCCGCTCTGTAAAAAATCAATTAAAAAAATAATTAAAAAGATCATTACATGTAAATTAGTGCAGGCTTCATCAGTCAGGAAATGCAGATTCAAAACCAGGTGGGCTATGTATACCCCCTCCCAAATGACAAAATCAAACGTCTGACACTATGGACTGTTGGCAAGAACAGGGATGACTGGGGGGGTTGGGAGGGGAATGGCGTGATGAGGATCATTGATGGGTTGCATCCTGCATGCCCCCTACTGGTGATTAAGCCCATACACTGGGCATGTGCCCTGACAGGGAATGGAATGATGACCTCCTGGTTCATAGGTCAAAGACCAACTGTCCCGACCCGACCTGCGGGTTAAGTCAATGAGGACCCTAGAGGGGGAGTGGGGATGAAAGGGACAAGAGACACAAGGAATGGAGATAAGACAAAGTTCTGATCAAGTCTCGTTTATTCAACAATAGATCGGGGTATTTATGGGGAGAAGGAGGAATGAGGAAGTTAGTGAAAATTCCTAGCCCTAAGGCAAAACGCCTGGCTTTCGGGAGATAGGGAAAGAGATAGGGTTTGGGGTAATAGAAACCTAGCCCTAGGTTAGTGCTAATGTGGCTGGCACTTACTACAAGATGGCTATCAAGCACAACAAGTTTCCCACACCCAACCAGTGAGTCACACTGGCCGGGCAAGACTTTACTCCTTATTATGGTGGAATAATGTTCCAAAAAGCACATTCTGTTTACCCATTCTTCATTTGATAGACATTTGGCTGTTTTCCACCTTTTGCTTATTGTAAATAACTAGAGGCTCGGTGCACAAAATTTGTGCATGGGTACAGTCCTTAGACCTGGCCTGCAATCAGGGCCATCTCTCCCACCTTCCTTCATCACCCACCCCTTGTTCTGCATTCTTCATTGGGCAATCAGAGCCTGCTGGCCAGGGGGAGGAACCAAAAGGCCAAGACCCACAGCAGGGGCCTTGGCCTGACACCGCCCATGTCCTCTGCCACCCACTCCTGGTTCCCTGTTCACCATAAGGGAAGGAACTGAGAGGTGGTCAGTGTGCCTCATAGTGACTGGTTGAGTGGTTGTTCTGGTTGTTTTGCCATTAGGGTCAATTTGCATATTATTCTTTTATTATATAGGATATTGCTATAAATAATCATGAACAAGTATTTCTTTGATGCCTGTTTTCAATTTTGGGGGGAAACTCCTTAATACTGATGTCATGAACCTATGCCGGCTGTTTAACAGCCATTTTATTAGGAGCTGGTGTTCTATGGTTGAGGATTTTGGGAGAGAGCTAGGATTTGGCTCCAATCCTAGCTCTACTTCTTCTATCCTGCTCTCGGCACAATGGAAATATGAAAAGGTTCCTGTGTAAAGTGTCTGCACCCTTTACCCGAATGGATCTCGTTTTGGGATTATGATTTGAAAGATGATGACTTAATAAAAATATTGCCTGACTTGGCAGTTAACTATTGATGTATCTTGGGCAAAATACCCTAACCGGAATCAGAAGGGAAACCTCAGGCCCACACCCTCATCTCATGGCAGTTGGGAGCTGAGGAAGCTCTGAGGAAGCGGCTGGGCCTGTGTATGAAAGGGCCAGAGTGAGCCCGGCACCACCAGGACCAGGGGATGGTCTTTCTGCTCCAGTTTCCAGAGGACCCCAGGCTTCCTGTTATTGCACGTCCTGGACACCAGAGGGCGCCACAAGAACACGATATTAGCAGGGCCCACCTGCACATGCTCCAGTCAAAGCCTATTTGGATGGCAAAGGGGTCTCAGGAAATAACAACCAGGAAACCCACTGCCTCTGTTTGAGGTGCGCCGCCCCGGGAACAGCATAGCTGCGAAAGTGACGACACTTCTGGGACTCGCTTGCAAGAAGTCAGGCTGACTTGATATAAATGGTTCATTCACTGAAGCCCTCTCAAGTGAGACTCCCCATCCTCCTCCTACTCCCCCCTCCTCCCTGTCTTTCTTTCCTGGCTCAGAGTTGATGAGTTGCTGCTCTGATCTATCTGCTTTTCTGAGTTAGCATACACGTAGGGTCCTCCTGGAGCGTGCCTTAAAGTACCGTGAGCTCATTTCCTATTATCCACACAACCAAGCTGCTGCCTGGTTTGCACTCAGATGAGGAATTTCAGCTGGAGGAGACATTCCTAGCAGGAGGCAGGAGAAGCTTCAGGGTCTCTCTCTCCTCACAGGTTCTCGGGATTAGGGAGCTCACCTGCACAATACTCCTTCTTCCCTCAAGCCTAGATCTGGGGTGGGAGGACAGGGGCCTTCAGGGAGACCATGTGAAGAATTTGATGTGTCTCGGGAACAGGGACCCAGTGTATTGGGATCTATTTGTTCCTTGCTTTTTGATTCAATGTTATTATTTTTCTAATTACTTCATTGTAAGTACTAGAGCAACATTATTCCATTTTTTATTGAGGTGGAATCCACAAACTATAAAATTTACCTGTAATTTTAAAGTGTGCAATTCAGTGGTTTTTAGTATATTCACAAAGTTGTGCAAAAATCACCCCTATGTAATCCCAGAACATTTCCTCACCGCCCCCCCCCTGTCCCCCCCCACCCTCCCTGCCAAAGAAACCCCACATCCTTTTCCCCCACAACCTCTGGTAGGCATGAGTCTACTTTTTGTCTCCAAGGATGTGTCTCCTCTGGATATTTCATATAAATGTACAATACCTACCCTTCTGTTTCTGGCTTATTTCATGTTTTTAAGGTTCATCTATGTTGTAACATGTATTAATACTTCATTCCTTTTGGTGGCTGAATAATATTCCACTGTCTGGGTATACCTCTTTTGTTGGTCCATTTATCAGTTGATAGATATTTGGATGGTTTCTACTTTTTGGTTATTGTTAATAGGGCTGTTATGAACATTTTGGTACAAGTATTTGTTTGAGTCCCTGTTTTCTGTTCTTTGTTATATATACTTTATTTGTTTATGTTAATCCTCACTCGAGGATATATTTTCCATTAATTTTTAGAGAGTGGAAGTGGAGAGAGAGAAGGAGAGAAACATCAATGTGAAAGAGACACATTGATGGGTTGCCTCCCACATGTGCTCCAACCAGGGCCAGGGATCAAACCTGCAACCCACAAGCCCTTCCTTGACCAGGAATCAAACCTGCAACCCTTTGGCATGTGGGCTGACCACTGAGAAACATTGGCCAGAGCTGGGTATATACTTTAGAGTAGGGTTGCTGGGCCACATGGTAATTCTAAATTCAACTTTTTGAGGAACTGCCAAACCCAGCAATTTGTTTCAAATTGTCTCCCACTGCCTTCTAGCAACTCTGAACTATTTCCATTTATATAACAGGCACAGCGAGAGCCTCAGAAACTTGCCTAAGGCCAAACCGCTCATAAAGGACCAGCCAGCACATGACCGGGTCTGCCTGGGGCATAAGCCTGCGCTCACCCTACCCCACTCCCGTCCCCCCCAGTGGGAGCTACTTCTTCCAGGCGTGGACTGGGCCTCACCGGCCGCTCTGATGGCTGGGCTCAGGCATACGTAGCAGGGGTTAGTAGTTTCCCTCTTTGATGGACACCATTAAACTCCCAACAGAGAGCAAGGAGAAGGGGGAGTCAAGGGTGGCTGGGCAGGAGGAGGGGGATGCTGCCCAATGATATGGGAATGCACAGTGGAGAGGGGTGGGGGGACATGATGAATTCCATTTTGGACATGTTGTGTCTGAGAGGTTGGCCCACTGCCCATCTGGGAGAGGAGGTCCTAAGGGCAGGTAGGTGCCGAGGCCTGTGCATCCACCCAGCGGGTAACTGAAACAGTGTGAGCGGGTGAGATGACCCAGAGAGGAAGGAAAGCAATGAGGGGGCACCAACAGAGCAGGCTTTTAGGATGGGCAGAGAAAGAGGGTCACACGAGAGATGGGGTAAGGGCGAGGGTGGCAGGAGGAAACCAGGGGGCTGTGGGTCCTGCAGGCCAAAGCGGGGAGTTTTCAGACATGACTGAGAGAGCGCCAGAAACAGCAGCAGAAATGTTCCCTGGGGGAGGGCTCAGAGACACATGGACCTGTGTGAGAGTCCACTGTACTTCCTGCCTGAAAATTTCAGTGAGGCGGCAGCAGCCAGAGTGCTGGGCGTGAGAACGGGAATGAGGGTGAGGGGCTGCAGACTGTGCTATTACAGAGAGAAAACTGAGGCAGGAAGAACGCGAGAAGTTCCCAAAGGAAAGAACACATTCAGTAAAAGTGTCCTGGAGGGAATTGGAAAGATCAGGGAGAGACGAGTTGGTCTCCTGCCACCAGGGGGCGACCCGCACCAGCCCATCTAAGAAACTTGCAAAGAAGGTAGGTGGAGAAATGTCATCCATAAATGTAAGTTTTTCCAGGTAGCTTTTCCTATAGCAACAGAAGCCCATATACAATAAACAAATCTGTGGGGTTGAGTGAACTGCTCAAGTGCATTCCATAGAGGATCCCACAGAAAAACAGCTCAAATCTCATCTTTAAGATACTCCGTGATCTCAAGATTAGGGCTGTAAAATAGATTGGTGGCGAGTTTGGGAACAGGGGAGAAACGTAGGTGAATCCAGGAATAGACTTTTAGGGGGCAGTCATGCAGACAGGATACTTTTTTACCTTCTCTGGCAAAATAGGAGGGTCTGGGTGCATCCTTAACCAGATGGTGAACTAATGTTGTCACATAAGTCACTGTCACTAACTTAAGTTTCATGAATTTACATCACAGAAGGAAGGAAGTTTATCCCAGAATCAAAGCCATAAGAAACACTTCTAGGGTCAGTGGGGGGTTGGGCCCCCAATGGGGAAAAGACAGATACTGACTGGTTTGGGGAGACCTTTTTGTTTCGGTCCTTTCTCTCTCCCCCTTGGACATGTTACTCACTTCTCAGTAGCCACTTCAGGATAGAAAAACAGCAGGGCCAGCTGTTACCATATAACAACTGGAATGGAACTAATAGTTTAAAGATGGCCAGACTGTCCAGCCTGTGACCCTGAATGACCTTTTGGAGCAGAAATCCCCAACTTATCTCCCATGGCTGACTTGGAACTATACAGAGCGGTTATGTGACAGAGAAAGAAACTTCTACGTGTGTTAAGTCATTTATTACATGTTTGCGTCTATTTGTTACACAGCCAAGCCTCCTGTAACTAATACATTAACCAAAATTAAGAATCCATAGACAGGGTTAATATGGGTAACAGATTGAAAAAATATGTTTGTAGCATCCAAAACTGACAAGGGATTAACAGCTATTTCAGATCAGAAATTTCTGTAAAGTAAGTGACACTACCCCCGACCACCACCCAACTAGAAATCCACTTGAGAAATGGGCAAAGGGTAAAAATGCATGGAGGTAGAAATCAAAATGGCTAAATGTGAACATAAAGAGCTGCTAACATCACTGGTAACCTGAGAAATTAAAATGATAACCTGAATATGAGACACCGTTTATCGCAGTCAGATGGGGTAAACTCAGAGATGGAGAAGAGGCAAAGTGTTGGGGAGAACAGAGGAAATGGAATTGCCATTTATGCGCTGCTGATGGGATAGACCCTGGTGCAGCCCTTCAGGGCGGCAGTTTGGTGGGATTGAATGGAATTGAGAGTGTAGACTCCGTAACCAGAGATCCTGTTGTAACTCTGACACGGGACTGTAAAGGGCATCACTGGTGGCAGCCCGGAGCTGGAGTGGACCCACTTTCCTGCCAGGGGGTTGGATCTGTGCACAGAAGCATGAAACTGAACTGACATGTCATTGAGAGAAACGTAGTAAGAAGCAGCATGAGATACACAGCACCACACTGTTTACACCAACTGGAGATGATCATACACACACACACACACACACACACACACACACACACAGAGCCAAGAATATACTAATGGGCACCTCTGGTGTGGGGACAGGTGAAGAGGGGCTGTGCATGAGCATCAGAACAATCCAGTACTATCAGCTGAATGTTTTAGGCTCATCTTTTTGCACCCAAGTTCCAAAGGGGGAAAAATGCCTTCTCAGGGGAAGTATTATCGGCAAGGCCTGACCCTTCACCCAATGATGCTGAGTGAGTAGAGCCCATTCTATTCTTGTGACTTAGTGATTCAGTAGAGACTCGGCCATCAAAGCTTAATTAACTCCTATTTAATTGAAGCCATCGCTGTGGTCATGCTGCTTGCACACAGGACAATGCTGCGTGGCCTCCAGAGCTTCATTACAAGGCCCCCTTTCCGACTCAGCAATTAGCAGCCCCGAGTCAGGGTTGTCAGGTTGAGGGGGGTGGGTTATGGCTTGAATCAGAGACCTTGACCTCCAGAAGGACGTCTCCCTCGATCCCACAGAGCGGCAGAACATGGGGCAGGGACCAGGACTCCTTCTGTGGGGAAGGCAACCGGTGAGCCTCATCACCTGCTGTGCCTCTCCTGGCGGGTAATTGTAACTCCACAGGAAGTGGTTTCCCTTCTCCTCTATGATAAGCCATTTGGTGAACTTTGCCTTCAGATCAATCAATGCTGGTTTCAAAGGGAGAACAATTCCAATTCGGAAATTAGCCTGAGGAGGCCAGGAGTTCTTATAGCTCAAGGATAGCTCGTCTGGTATGAATATAACACAGGGAGCTACTTGGAGGTGAGTTTGTAGAATAGGTTCAGCTACATTAGGCGGGATCTTGGCTTATTTTCTAACAGCGAAGAGCCAAGTTACCTTTGAGAGAAGGTCAACATTAGTCAGTACTGTTGACCTTGAAAAACACAAGCCTGAATTGTGCAGGTGCATTTATATGCTGATTTTTTCAATACTTTCACTGTTTTTGATTCATGGCAGGGAGTCCACAGATGCAGAGGGCCACCTGTATGCATTAATCCATGCCATTATATAGGGTGTTCCTCCCCACCACCTAAAATGTATACACAGGCTTTGAATAGTTATAAAGGCGGTGTTTATTAAAATACATTCACTTTTGCCGAAACCAGTTTGGCTCAGAGGATAGAGCGTCGGTTTGATAGAGGGTCCCGGGTTTGATTCCTGTCAAGGGCATGTATCTTGGTTGCGGGCGCATCCCCAGTAGGGGGCGTGCAGGAGGCAGCTGATTGATGTCTCATGGATGTTTCTAACTCTCTGTCCCTCTTCCTTTCTCTCTGTAAAAAAATCAATAAAATATATTAAAAAAAATAAAATACATTCACTTTCAAAACTGAGTTATTAGCTGTTAAAGTGTGTTTACTTTTTTGGGGCGGGGAGGGGGACCCTGTATACAAGGGACTTCAGCATTTAGGAATTTGGGTATCTTTAGAGGTGGGGGAGAGTTTAAGGGAGAGGTGTCCTAGGACCAATCCCCTGTGAATACTGAAGGACAACTCAGTTTTGGGAGAGTCAGAAATTATACATGAATTTTAAACTTTGCAAAGGGTCAGTGCCTCTAACCTTGTGTGGTTCAAGGGTCAACTATAAATGTTTTGGGAGGACAATTGACTATTCCCATCCTGACCTCACTCAGTGTCAGGAACCAATTCCAGCATGTAGTAATTACAGCAGTTTCACCAAAAGGTTGGTGAAGCTTCGGTGGCTCAACAAGGGTGAGTCATACATGTAACTATCTGTTGGAAGGGCTAAATGACACTTTCCCCAAACCTGAATAGGACTGTCTGCTGCCTCCTATTGGTCAAACACCTGAACAGCTAAAGGCTATTCCCCAAACTGACAATGCTTCTGTACCCTTTGAAACCTGACAGTTTGAAGTGTATATTTCCACCTTGCCTTAGGACAAATTGTGTTAATAAATATAGTATGGGGGTCCTTAGACAAGGAGTAATCTTTTAGCTCCTTTAGCTGAAGATCCTCTGACCCCTAATGTCTTTCAGAATTATCTTTCGTGCCCTAGCCAGTTTGGTTCAGTGGATAGAGCATCGGCCTGCAGACTCAAGGGTCCCAGGTTCGATTCCAGTCAAGAGCATGTACCTTGGTTGCTGGCACATCCCCAGTGGTGGGTGTGCAGGAGGCAGCTGATCAATGTTTCTCTCTCATTGATGTTTCTGGCTCTCTATCCCTCTCCCTTCCTCTCTGTAAAAAATCAATAAAATATATTCAAAAAATTATCTTTCATCTTTGGACTCCTTCTTGAATCTATGCATCAGCCCCTTTTCCAGATTGCTGAAGACTTTGTAAGGGTGGGACAAGAATCCGGAAACTCAGCTATAAGAGACTGCGTGACCGACTCTGTGTCCCCCAATGGCTGCTGCAGTGTTTCCATCTCATTTGGTCTTCTTATAGTGTGACTTTGACCTTCTTCCTACCAAGAGTTGGGAGTCTATGTTTTCTCCTCCTGAATATGGGTACACTCATGACTATGGCAGAAGGTGAGGTCATAAAAGTGACACAGTTTCTGCCTGGCTCACTTGAGATGCTTGTTGCTCACAGTCAGTCACCATGTTGTGAGGAAGCCCAAGCCAACACAGGGAGAGGCCACATATGGTTCTGCCTGGTAGACCAGCTGAAGTGCCTGCCGACAGCCAACATCATATACTAGAACCCTAACAAGCCTGCAGATGGTTCATGTCCTCACCACTGTTCTCAAAACAGCCTGGTACTGGCACAAGAACAGACATATAAACCAATGGAATAGAACAGAAAATCCAGATATCGACCCAAACCACTATGCTCAATTAATATTTGACAAAGGAGGCATGAACATAAAATGGAGTCAAGACAGTCTCTTCAATAAATGGTGATAGGAAAATTGGACAGATACATGCAAAAAATGAAACTAGACCACCAACTTACATCATACACAAAAATTAATGCAAAATGGATAGAGGACTTAAACATAAGAGGGGAAACCATAAAAATACTAGAGGAATCCACAGGCTGAGAAATCTGAGACATATGCCAAAGCAATTTCTTCACCGATACCACTCCTAGGGCAATGGAAGCTCAAGAGAAAATAAACAAATGAGACTACATCAAAATAAAAAGCTTTTCACAGCAAAAGAAACCATCATCAAAACAACAAGAAAACCCACTGCATGGGAGAACATATTTGCAAATGTTATTACTGATAAAGGTTTAATCTCCAACATCTACAGGGAACTTATACAACTTAATAAAATGATGATAAATGATCCAATAATAAAATTGGCAATGGACCTAAATAGAATCTTTTTGAAAGAAGACAGAAGAAAGGCCAAGAGACATATGAAAACATGCTCAAAGTCACTAATTATCCGAGAGATGCAAATCAAAATGACAATGTGGTACCATCTCACACCTGTCAGAATGGCAACCATCAACAAATCAACAAACGACAAGTGCTGGTGAGGATGCGAGGATGCGGAGAAAAAGAAACCCTCATGCACTGCTGGTGGGAATGCAGACTGGTGCTGTCACTGTGGAGAACAGTATGGAATTTCCTCAAAAAACGCAAAATGGAACTCCCATTTCACCCAGTAATCCCACTCTTAGGAATATATCCCAAGAAACTAGAAACACGAGTCAGAAAGGATATATGCACCCTATGTTCATAGCAGCACAATTTACCATAGCTAAGATTTGGAAACAGCCTAAATACCCATCAGCAGATGAGTGGATTAGAAAACCATGGTACATCTACACAATAGAATACTACGGTGCTATAAAAAAGAAGGAATTCTTACCATTTGCAGCGGCATGGATGGACCTGGAGAGCATTATGTTAAGTGAAATAAGCAAGGCAATGAAAAAAAAATACCACATGATGTCACTCACTTAATGGAAAATAAAAAACATTATAACCTGATGAACAAAAAGATAGATACAGAGGCAGTAAAGCACTAAACAAACTGTCAAATTACAGCAGGAAGGCTGGGGAGTGTTGGGGAGGGAGGGAAATAAATCAACCAAAGGACTTGTATGCATGTATATAAGCACACCAATGGACACAAGACACTGGGTTGGGGGTGAGGGAGAGGATGAAGGCATGCTACAGGGGTAGAGGAGGCTGGGAGAAGTTCAATGGGAGAAGAAAAGGAGATATATAATACCAATATATGTAATACTTTAAAAAATTCACAAGTATTTAAAAAAATCTAAAAAAAAAAAACCACAACAAAACAAAACCTTAGAAAAAAGGGGCTCAGTGGGTTATCCCTTTGGGTCTCCCTGTCCCCATATGGGAGTCTGTACTTATTCCCAATAAATTTCCATCCTTTTCATCTACCA
This sequence comes from Lasiurus borealis, assembly GCA_004026805.1. Taxonomy (NCBI): domain Eukaryota; kingdom Metazoa; phylum Chordata; class Mammalia; order Chiroptera; family Vespertilionidae; genus Lasiurus; species Lasiurus borealis. The sequence continues at coordinate 3,004 of PVJN01043848.1, read as the reverse complement.
TCTTTTTTCCATGGCTTCATTCTTTGAATCCATGTGGTCAAGGACCTGGGAAAGAAACTGCCCTTGCATCCTGCTCAGGAAAGAGCACCTGACTGACTTCTAAATTTGGAAGAAGGTATTGGGGGGAGAGGGGGAAGAGATGGTGATGCAGGAGGATGTATGTGCAATGTCTGGAATAGGTGGACCCATAATGACAGAAAGCAGGTCCTGGTGACAGGGAAGAAATTGGAGTGATGGCTCAGGGGGTGCAGGATCCTTTTGGAGGGTGACATGCCCTGAAACTAGGGCGTGCTGATGGCTGCACACCCACATGCATGTACTAACATCCCCATGGCAAATTGTAGGTTATGTATATTTTACCACAATTTAAAAAGAAAAGAAACAAAGAGCAGGAGGTGCTGGTGATGCCTCCTACTTCTCATGGCTGTCTGCTCTCTCTGCTGCCACCTTTGAGCTGGCCTCCAGGCTGGGTGAACCTGAGGAAGAGCAGGCGTGGGGATCAGAACACCTTCTTCCAGGAACACCCCTGTCCAGCGGCTCCTATGGCAGCCCAGCTCCTCTGCCCAGGAAGTGACAGGACACAGAGGCAGTCCCTACAGTGCCCACTGCTCTCAGGCTTCAGAGCGCATGCTTTTCCTTTTGGGGGTTCAGCAGGGCTCAGACAGAGAGGAGGCAGGAAGCTGGGACCTCACATGGGGAGGAGGCTGCAAGGCAGATAGAACCTTAGGACCAGGAGGTGGCTGAGGGGCCTCTGGAGCATTTGCAGGCCCCTGGATGCTGCTCAACTCTGTTTTATTGCTCAAAAGGAGGACAAGGGGGGTTCCGGGCCCTCAACCCGTCTTTTTTCACATCTCAGATTTGGGGTGATAACTCAGTCCCTCCAATATGACCACCACCTTCTGATGCCAAACGTGCATCTCAGGTGGGTGTGGAGCCTTTTAGGGGGAAGGGGTGAGAGGAGAGAAGCTGAGGAAGCAACACAGTCCAGGAGCACCCTGACTCGGGAGGTGCAGTCTCTTCCTCGGCTTTGGCTTCGCTAAACAACAATGCCAGCAGGTTGTTGCTTCTCCTCTAAGTCACACCAGGACCAAGAGGCCACACCTTGGGAAGGTCTCCCAGCTCGGGCACCCCACTGACGTCACAGGCTTCCTCTGAAATTCTTTCCCGTGACACTGGCTAGAGCAAAGGGCTACCTCCCAAGCCAGGAGGTGGTGTGGGCGCTCCCCCATTTTCCCCGTGTCTCTGCATGACCCTCCAGCCCAGGCAGACCCCCCAGGTCCAGGGCACCCACTGCCCTCTCTTTTCCTCTCCTCCCTCCATTGAGTCCTGGGTCTGCTCCTGTCAGCCTCACAACTCTCCCCTCCCCCGCCCTCTAGGAATACTCCTGCCCTCTCTGTCTCCATCTCTCCGTGGCACTCATAATTTCCAACCGTTCCTGCAAGCTTTCCGCTTCAACAGATGCTTTTTCTTTTTCAGGGATGTGTCCTCCAGGCTTCCCTTCATCTATCCTCCTCTCCCCTCCCTGTGCTTGGAAGATGGTTCAGCCATGAGGGCTAAGTTCTGGGCCCACATCTCAGATTTGGGGCGATAACTGAGTCCTGGTTTGATGAGAACGTTCCCTGTTCCTTTATTCACTCATCAAGTCCCTGCACCCCACCAGGCTCTGGGGCCACAGGACCAAGACAAATTAGGCAGCCCCTCCCCCCTCAAGGCTTAAGGTCTAACAAAGTTATTACTAAAATGATAATAATTGTTGATGCCTGGCACTGTGCCAAGCACTTTATATTTATTGAGGTAATCTTCAGCCAGCCCTCTGAGCTTTGGCACTGCTTTTAATTCCCATTTTATAGATGAGTAGGCTGAGGCCCAGAGCGCTGCAGTGACTTGCCCAAGCTCAGCAGTTGGTCGAGCTGCAGTTGGCTCCAGGATCTTAGCTGCTGTGTTAGACCGGCCTCCAAAAGGGACATTTTAACTCTCCCCAGGGAGCACCGAACCAGCCAGAACATGCCAGTCTCAGCCTCTCTGACCTCATTTCCTTAGACAATTTATGGGGCCATCTGCCAACACTCCTTCAAGGATGCCTCCACCAGTGGTCCCTCTGGAGTTCACCAGCTTATTTGTTCCCAAGAGGCTTTCTGTCGTTCTCAATGGGATTTCGGAAACAAAGCCCAATTACTACTTTACACACACCACCCCACAGCCTCCGCCCCATCCCCAATAGTCTTTTCCCAGAATTCTTTTATGATAAGAAAAATTTGGGAGATACAGGCATAACATTTCTGAGGATTATGTGGGGGTATAAAAATCTGACTGCCAGCTGCTGGGGACACCACCGAACTTTCTATGTCAGAACTGTCTCCTTGGGTCTCCATTTGGCTTCTGTGATGAGAGCAAAGAACCTCACTCTTGGGAACTGAGGAAGAAAACTCGTTTTATTTGACTGGGTGTGGACAGCTCTGGGCTCCCGTTTGGGCTGGAAACCTCCGGTTTTGTGTCCTTCCCATAATCTCCCCAGAGATCTGAAACACAGGCAACTCCCGCTGAGAGCAGGTCTGTGCTGCAGGCGAGGTCTCCAACTCCCAGGGACTTCTCACGGCCAAGTGCTTTGAAACCAAACTGTTCACTTCACAATTGCATTTGCTTTCTATTAACCATCTTTTCTCCTTTCAAAGCCGAAAACTGACCTCAAGATACTGGTAGGAAGTGAGGGAACACCGACTCAAAACATAGTCATTCTGGGTAGAGTTAGAGTTGTTTTGGGCAACATGACTTGCTGTGTCGTTTGAAAGCACTCAGGATGCTCAAGTTAAACTTTTTTTCAACTCTAAAATGAGAGATTTAGGTGACATCTAAAGTTATTATTCATTTGTAAAAAAGCTAGCAGAATTCTTTTTGTGATAAGACAAATCTGGGAGATACTGGGCATTTATCATTTCTAAGGATTATATGGGCGGGGGTATAAAATCTGCTGCCCTGTCTTCCCCTCCACCCCTATCCCCACCCC